>NJDD01000360.1:356811-367393 GCA_002245505.1 Calephelis nemesis
TCTGTGTAACGCCAAGGAATCAAGCCGACTGGTAACCGCCCGGTCATTGACAATTCGAATTGCTCTACGTTGGATCCGGTCAAACGGAAGGAGCTGGTACTGTGGAGCCTCTGCTAAGAGTTGAGAACAGTACTCCATATGAGGCCGAATTCGCGCTTTGTATAGTTGTAAGCGATGGGTCGGCTTGAAATACTGTCTCGCTTTACTGAGCACACCAAGTTTTTAGAGACTATTCTGGCCTTCTCCTCCAGATGATCACGAAATTGCACATCACTCTAAATGTAAACGCCAAGTATACCAATGAATGCTACGGTAGTTAGGGAAACGCTCTCAAATCGAGGAGATAGCAGTAGCATTTTTAAGCGATAGGTTTATCAAAATAGATAAAACAATGTTAGGGATATATTCAATGAACAAAATACAAAATGTATATTGACCACCATTAGATTAAATGGATTGGTACCACTGCCTTACCTATTCCTACCGGATTTTACTTCGGTGCTCATCGTTGTCATAGTATGGGCTGCAGGGTATTTCATACCCCAGATATAAGGTAGTAAAGCATCAGTAAGAACTAGGCTGCCTGTAGGTGACAGATATCTTTTGCCACCAGTAGAGCCGCATGCTTGTAAAACATAGATAATAATATTGTAGAAGTAAGTTCATAATGTCTTATTACATACCTAATAAACACTTCTATATTGTCAGCGTACTAATTGTTTGAAACTAAAATTAAATTATAAATTGAAATGCTAAGTAACGTTAACAGAAATTAAAATAACAATTACATGTTGTGATTATTAATTAGGTATAAGAATACTAAATATTTAATTACTTTATTAAATATAACAACATTGGACACTAACAAGAATAATTAAACTTACTATTAGTTGTTAATAAAACTAATACCAATAAATCACAGTTATATGTAATTTATAATTGAAATACTAGCATTATCATAAAATGACTTTAACCGCCCGCGCCGTACTAAATAACGTTAATTACAATTTAATCTATCATGAAGTCACAATTTTATTTACAAGATGTCGACTTAATGAGAGATTAAAAGATAATTAACGTCTCTGATTGCAGACCTAAGGATATTATTTCAGTGCAGTAAAGCAAAAACCGTCTTCATTTTCATTATTAATTAATATTTGGTACTAATCAAATCATCTACCTATACATGGAAAAATGAATCGCGAAAATGCAGGAATGTATCTACAAGCATAACTTTCAAAAGACAGCCGATTTGGCTAATTTTGTTTTTAAATTATTTGAAGAAGTCAAGGAAAGGTTCAAACGATAAAAAAGTGGGGGAAAACTACGAGGAAATGAGGATAAACAACATTTTATTTTTTCCGTACGAACTGAACGGTTGAAACGAGTTTCGCCGTGAGAGCTAGTTAACAAAAATATTCATCAAAATCCATACGTTGCATTTCGGGGCTATCGCATGACAAATATACAAAAACACATACAGGATCTTCTTTTTTAGGAGTATTGCGCTCATATCCCCAAACAGGTAGGCAGACACACATCCAGGGCACCCTCGAGAAACACTAAGTCCCACAATGTGATAGGTAGCAAGCCTTTCACCAACCGAGCACATGTCCAATCCTGAGCAATGTTTTTTTATCAGAAAATTGAAAAAAATATTTTTTTTGTTGTAGACCCGGGAATCGAACCCGGGACCTCAAGCAATCAATTCCAACACCTGGCCCGCTAGACCACAGAGGCGATATTTTTTTCGGAGTACATTAAATCATTGGTTCTAATTCCAGGTCAGGCAACAAAAAGAAAATTGAGTTTTTCCAATTTTCGTAATAGGATGTGTGCCCGGTTTATAGGCTTGCCACCTATCACATTGTGAGACTTAATATCTTCGGCTAGTCGTGGGTGTCCTGGGTGTGCCTCTGCTTACCACTTCGGGGATATGGACATGAAGATACTTACATTAAAACGTGCCCTCTTTTACGTAAATCTGTGTCAATTATAATGTAAATTTGTCAGAAGTTTCCCTTTATTTTCGCTCGTCAAGTTATTTAAATCTCAATTACAATTGTCGCTTTCGACATGATGGGAACATATGGCAAATAAATTGCCGAGATACAAAATAGCTGCTTTGCTCAATTACTGGTAGCGTTGGCACATCCATTTATAGACATACAACTTGAGGTATTTATCGTAGTTCTTTTAAAGAGGTCGACGTGTTTTTGACTTGATTTAAATGGAGAATTGTGAATTAGATAGATAGACATTTATTAAAAATAGCCGCTGAGGGAAGGACTTTTTGTCAAGATGAAATGCCCAAAGATATCTTTTTCCAGTCAACATTTTATGCAAAGTCATCGAGTTTGTCGGATATCTATTAAAACTTCCAGACTTATGTTTAAGGGAACTGATGATGCCATGTAAAGATAGAAAGAGGAAGATTTTCTCCATCAGTTCTGTCTGGGGACTTAAAAGGCATGCAAACTTGTAAACAGCTACAAAATTAAGAAACTGTAACATCACGATGTAAGAATTTCTCGAACTTGTGTGTCTTTTATCATTAGTAGTGTCGTCGAATATTGCTTGTCTGTTACAAAGATTCGCCCCCAACTTTGTCTTCGAATTAAAGTTATTAAGCACTCCTTCGCAAAGTGTTTAAGTAAGCTAAAGCTAAACTACAGCTCTTCGGATTCGGATTGATTATACAATAAGCTTACCTTTAAAAACTCAAATACAAATTCCATAACGTGGGGTCAAAGCAAAAAAGAAATGAATAAATGCTAAAGTTTGTAAGTATGTTTGTATCTTCTTAACTTCCAAATGGCACGACGGTATTGGTTTAATTTTTTACAATAACACATTAATATAGGTGCAAGGTACCTATTGTTTATCTTCATCATAAGATTCAATAGAATCAGAATCAGAAAAAAACTTTATTCACGTAGACCTGTTACTTGAGCGTGACAACATTTTTATAAACTATCACCGGATTGGAATTGTGGGCACACTCAGAGAAAATCTTCCAAAAGGATTTTGCGGGCTTGTCTTTTTTTAAAACTCGTTGTAAAATTATAAACTAGAGAAGAAAATACAAGTTACAATCTAATTTTACATGTATACAGCTTAAATCTTTAATCTAAAAATTAATTGCTAAATGTGTTGGTAAGCGCATAACTTCCGAACGACTAGACTGATTTGGCTTATTCTTTTTTTATTGTGTTAGTTACTATCAGAAAAAGGTTCTTATGAAGATAAAAACCAGAAAAGTTACAGGGAAAATAGAAAAAATAATACTTCATTATTTCCCATACTGAACGGGTGCCACGAAGTTCGCCGGGACAGCTAGTAAATAATATAATAAACTACATTACAAATTGCAGTGCGAGATTGAAACCTGTATCCCCAAACTTGTTCGTCTTTCAAATACTCCGAGATCTTGCCGAAGTTATAATAGCCATTATAACTTTAAATATCCCGTTCCAATAGCCTTTCTTACATATTATGTTTTTATACATTTTAAACTTATTTACAAGTAAATCTCTAATAAAACTGGGCACTAAAAACGAATACATTTGACCCAAATTCTAACACTTGATTAAAAATCGCATTTCATGAAAGTTAAAAAAAATTTGCTATCCTCGTAACAAAAACTTATAATTACAAAACAGGTTATCTAGATAGTGTATCTAATAAAAAAACAATTAGGCATATAGATAACAACATATTCTTAAAATATTTCAGTAATTGTTAAGACTGATAAAATCTTGTAATACGAATACGCTTTTTTTAGTTAAGCGTGCTTGCAAAATACGTCTCCGAATGTCGTCTAAAAACTTGAAAATGTTAGAAATATTTAGTTGCCCAACATAAAATTCTTGATGTGGATATAAATATTAACTAATACTCCAACCGTACAGTGAATGATCAACAATCCCGTCGGTCACTTTCAATTCTTTTACGCAAGAATATCGACAACTGTACAATACTCACATATTTGTAGTAAAACTTGTCTATACTAATGTTATAAAGAATATATATTTGATTTTTGGTTTGTTTGTTTGAAATGAATAGGCTCCAAAACTACTGGACCAATTTCAAAAATTCTTTCATCCTTAGAATGCTACATTATCCCTGAGTGACATAGGCTTTGTATCATCAAAATCGGTGAAGTATAAGCCAAATTACGCAGGCGAAGCTGCGTGAAATGCTAGTACTAAATATATTTAGTAAGAATAAATAAATATCCCTGGACAAGTAACACAAATTGAATATTACCCCAAAGTAAGCAAATCATATATGATTGCGTTATGGGTGTTAATCAACGATTTTATTACATGGTAATACTTAAATAGATACCAGCATCTAATTTAAAATATTTAATTATAACACAAATTTAAGGCTATAAGGCTATGAAACTCCCTTTACCTTGATATTTGTAATAGTAATTCCATAACCTCATTTAAAAATCGTTTAAAACTGTTTTACTCCTCTAGTCCATAATGCTAGCACTTGCTATTAGGATTTAACCATTAGTAGGTATAACACATACCTATATTAGTTTTTTTTTACCTTTTTTATGGTATTGCATTAAACATATTTGTATTAAGCAAGAATTTATGTAGAATAGTTTATAATTTTAATTAAGTTTTTTTTATCTCTTTAATCTTAAGTTTGTATACTCTCTACCTATCACTTTTTATTTCGTATCGTTTTTCTCTATCTTAGGTTAGCTGTAAGATATCTCTTGTAAGATAAGCTCGCCTTTTGTACAATATTTATATTTGTATTTTCTCGCTGTCAATTCTCTATTACGTGTAGAATAAAGTGTAAAATAAATAAATAAATTAATTAATTAATTAACACCTACAACCTAGACGTGCAGATATCTAAATGTCCATCACACAAATGCTGGCCCCTGAAGGGAATCGAACCCGGACTTCGCGGTGGGTACATCCACGGCATATACGCTATGCCGTCGACTGACGAAGCGATCAATTTAATAAGATTGTAAATAAATATTAACAACAAAAAGTTTTAAGTTAGTTTAAGGATCCACCATTTTTTAGAATATTAATGATTTCACAAACTATTGTTTTGATATAGCTGATATTGGAAAAAGTAAATAATTATAATAAGTTTATTTTTTAGAATTCACAGTAAAAAATATATCTTTACTCCCATGTTGCCGAAGAAGTAAGTAGAGGCACAACCAGAGCATCCACGGTCAGCTGAATAGTCCAACAATATGATAGGTTAAGCCAAGCCTATTGCCAACCCACCCACCCTTATGTATACCCACATCCTATTATTAACAACGTTGTTTTCAAATAGAAAATTTAAAAAAAAACACATTTTCGTTTTTACCCAATCAGGGAATCGAACCCACCACCTCAAGAAATCCAACACCGGATTCGCCTACAGAGGCGAATGAATGAATGTAAAGCGGGAGTTGTGTTCTAGGAATACTTCATTTATGTTAATACAATCCCCTCTGTCGTTTTGTAGTTAGTGTATTTATTAATGCGTAGGACCGGATTATAAATTAGTGTTATTCTATTCAGTCGGGTTTAAAGTAAAAACTTTACTAAACTAGGTTTTGATAAGGCTCTTTTAAATAAAGACAAGTCCAAGAGTAAGTCCGTACCTATTACGTCCTACACCTACCTGTACCTATAACGTATGATTGTTTGTCCTTCGGTTCAGTGGCAAGAAACATAATATATTATAACATGTTTTTATTCCAATAATTAAAAGAGTTTCACTGCAAGTATCCAACTAATATTATAAATGCAAAAGTTTGTATGTTTTCTTAACCGATTTTCATGAAATTTGGAACACACATAGAGAGTAACTTGGATTAACACATAGGATAGTTTTATCCCGAAAAAATGTTCCTGTGTGTGGAACCAGTAGCTATGTGGCCAACGCCGAGGGCAACAGCTAGTTAAATGTAATAACTTTTTAATCCTCTTGAGGTTAACGGGTTATATTACAAAGAAGTTATTTCATCAATTTTAAAATGATATTTATTACATCGTACCACAAAACGAGGTTTCATGCATTTGTTTATTTTAAATGTATGAATGTGTTATAATACTTTCGCTTCTTTTATTGCACATTTAATGTCATAAGAAGCGTTCATGACCGAAACTCACGACCTTATAGCAATAAAAATTTGTGAGCGTGAAGTGATTAAATCTCTTAAAAGCCATTAGGAAAGGCTTTCTCTGCCAGTTTTTTATAATATAGGATAGCAAACAAGCACCTCTTCTTGTGGTCAAAGACTACCGTTGCTTATGTAGGCAACTCAATGGATTTTACTCACTACACTATAGTAAGTCACCATCTTACTAGTGGGTCGGGACTTAGGCCACGTGTTCAAAGTCAAACAGCTTCAAAATGTAACACGATAATAACGATCACTTATGCTATAGCGACTAATTAAAACGTTGTTGCTAATCCTGTCGACCCGCTGCTCGTCACTCTACTACCTAGTAAACTTCACATATGTCAGGATGAAAAAAAAAGCCAAATGGATTTCCTGACGATTAAAAATACACAACGACAAATCCTTGCGTTGCCAACCAGCTTCAGCCTAGTTTATTTCACTTACATGATCTTGGAATAGGACAACGTTGTGTATTAAAATAGCTATCGGTGGTAGGTCACTCTGGCCAAAACTGTACCACCCAATCTTAGTTAGGTAGGCAGTTTAGTCAATTAGGTCCAGCATGGATGTATTTGGTTTGTTGAAAGAGGTTCTTATAAGCCTCGATATCTGTAATGAGATGCTCACAAGTAAAAAGTGCGCCAACATTTTTTTTTATAAAACAGTAGGCAAACGAGCAAGTGGAAAAAAAAAGTTTTTGTGAACACCGAAAACTTTATACATATAAATTCTAAAAGGAGTTTTGGCGCCATCTTGAATGAAGATGGGCGTAATTTTTTCATAATTGATTTCGTGTTGATGTAGAGTGAAATTAGTCAATTTTGGTGGCATTTTGTACAATTTTATTAAATAAAAGTGCACAAATGAAATAATCATGAAGAATTCAATTAATTATATTGAATCAGGCGTTACTTTGCAGAAATCCATTATAACAAATGTAAAATAAGCCTTTATTTTGCAAATTCCAACATGTAAAAACGTGACAATTTATATTGTTTCCCGAGTTCTTCATATATTCGTGTTCTGGTCGCGGAGGTGGGTGGTGGTAACGTCAATTAGGCTTGTCACATTCTGTGTCGTTTGAAGGATTATTTGCCACAACAGTTACACTGCTTACGCGGAATTTGCAAAATAAAGGCTTATTTTACATCTGCAATCATGAAGAAATTAGCGTATCGCGTATTTCCTCGTTGCCGCCAAATCTCATTACATGAGCTTGAATAATGAGGCCACCGCTTTACCCAAGAGCCTGACATGACGTACTGACGACTTGTAACTGAGGACTAATTATAATTGATTAAAATTTAATTAAAATTTGATTCAAATTTCCACTTGACAAATGGCAAAATACTAACGTGAAGGCCAAAACCTAAAGAAAGAAATTCTAAAAAAGTCGAGAAAATAAATGACATAATTACATAACATCGTTTTCTAAAAATAAAGACATTTTCCAACTGTAAAAAATGAATATTATAAATGGCTATTTAAATTTCTCTAAGATTAATGGCATTTATAAACAAGCTTGGGCTTTTACTTTTTAATGGAAACGCGTGAAGTTAAAAACGTTTGTAGATAATAAAAGTATGCATAAAAATAACAGGCCACAAATTTTCAAGTATTTACAAAATTAAAAAGAAAACGTCAGACGTAATATTAATAAAGTTACAATTTTGGCGCCATCGAGAGAAAAGATGGTCGAAGTTTTTTCATAATTATTTAATTTCGTGTTTATATTGAGTAAAATTATTCAATTTTGGTGGCATTTTGTACAATTTTCAGTGAAAGTGCACAAATGAAACAATCATGAAGAAGTTAGCGTATCGTGTATTTTCTCGTTACCGCCAAATCTCATGCTATAAGCTTGAGTAATGAGGCCACCACTTACCCAAGACCCTGACATGACTTATAGACTTATAGACATTACGACTTATGACTAATTATAATTGAAACCCGATTTTGGTAAACTTAATGCAAATTTCTATTTGGCTAATGGCAAAATGCTAACGCGAATGCCAAAACCTAAAGAAAGAAAGAGACAAGAGTTTTGGCGCCACCGAGACAATAGATGATCGCAGTCTTTTCATAATTATTATTATTTAATTAGGTGTACATATTGAGTAAAAAGGGTCGATTTTGGTGAAATCTTGTACGACTCTGTTTACTTGAAATACATAGGTGAAGTAGGTGAGTTTTGGCGCCATCGAGAGAAAAGATGGTCGAAGTTTTTTCATAATTATTGAATTTCGTATTATTAATATTGAGTGAAATTAGTCAATTTTGGTGGCATTTTGTATAATTTTGTTCAGTGAAATAATCATGAAGAAATTAGCGTATAGTGTATTTCCTCGTCGCCGCCAAATCTCATTACATGAGCTTGTGTAATGAGGCCACCGCTTTACCCAAGAGCCTGACATTACTATTACTTACTGACGACTTATGACTGATGACTAATAATTATAATTGATCAGAATTTATATAAAATTCGATGCAAATTTCTACTTGACAAATGGCAAAATACTAACGTGAAGGCCAAAACTTAAAAAGAAAGAAGAAAGGTGAAGTAGGTATTCATAAAGATATTGGTGTATCTTGTGTTTCCTCGTTGCCGCCAAATATCACTAAAGGAGGCCACCGCGTTACCCAAGACCCTGCCGTGTCTTCTTTTAACGACTTTTTGAAGATTTTGAATAATTCAAGTTCGATTTATACAATTCGCATAATTTATTGCATGTTTTTGGTCAATATCAGTAGTCCAGGAGAACTTTATTATTACACATTTTGTACTAAATTTTTTACTCATGTTTTTTTTTTGCGTTTATGAAATTTCTTTATCCTTTTGTATGTTATTACCTGGTCATGTAGTTTTGGTCAATATTAGAAGTTCTGGAAATCTTTATTCCACACGTTTTGTATTATTTTTTTTACGTTTCATGTTTTTAATGAAATCACTTTATTTTGCACTCAGATTGTTACTTTTTTTTCTATTGTTATTCCTTTTTAACTAAATGTGAATGAAATGTTTACAAATAAAACTTGCAACAATAGACAACAAAAAGCAAAATAATGTGACATTCATAGTTTGATCTACAGTGATGTAACGGAGTATACAAATCTCTTCCTATAGATATATCAATACGTAATATCAGTGTAGAAAGTGAGAAGTTTGACATGTTAGATACAATGTATTGTAGGAAAGTACTTATTATTGTAACAATTCTAGTTTAACCAGTCTAAGGTTCATTCAATCGATATTGCGTTTTTGTAATTTTGAACTAGTTACAAAAACCTTCTGTTTTTTTTCATTTTGCTCTGTTTTATTATAATACTAGATAAGAACCCGGCTTAGCTCGGATAAAATGTGACTCATAATATACATCTAGGTGCAAAACGGTTTTCAATGAACTATAAAGGTATAAGTAAGACATAGATTCGTATAGCTTCACATTGTGTTTAATAAATATAGTAAATAAAAATTGTCAAAGTTTTTACACAAATAGTTTTTATTTTAAATCAACATTTAAAGTAAAGTAACATAAAGTAACGTACTTATAAAGGAATATTCAGTTATGAAATGTGTTTATTTTAAAAGTCAGATTGCATTTGGGAGAACTACTCGTATTTCAATTAATTAGAAGTAGGTAGAGGAAACGTAGAAAATAGGTAGAGAAGGTAAAGTAGTAATAGATTTTGGCAATCTACTTCTATTTTTGATAAGTTTACAAGAATTATGTTAAACTATGTTTGTATTTTTATACATTTTAATAAGAATAACATCGTAAAATTCTACAAATCATCCAAATTTAATTTGAGTTTCATTGAATTTAATATATATGTATAAAAATAAAACCCGTTTTCCTTTGTGTTTGTTATTATTAGGAGAAGGTTCTTACGAAAAAAAAATTTTAAGAAAATCTCTCAGAAATATTGAAAAATATACATTTAATTTGCATATTTTATAAAACGCACGTAATGTCAACTGTCACTCACAGCCATAGACTATTATTATTGAAAGAGCATCGTTTGTTCGGAAACGTAATAACATTTTAATTTTTTCCATACAAACTAAACGGGCGGTAGGAAGTTTGCCGGGACAGCTAGTTTTATACAAATTGTTAAAATATAAATTGTTGTAATGCGACACTACAAAACACATATATGAGTCAGTATCCGGATACTACAAACTAAAATAAAATTAACAATATTTCAACTAATGTCATAGAATACGTACCTACTTCAAAACAGAAAAAAATAATAAAAACACTATCTTCACGCCCATACCCCGAAAACGTATGCAGAGGCACAACTTACGACTATCCGAAGACACTAAGTCCCACAATGTGATAGGCGGCAAGCCTATCGCCAAGTGGGCATATATCCACTCCCCGAACAATATTTTTTTTATTAGAAAATTGGAAAACC
>NJDD01000360.1:375761-392737 GCA_002245505.1 Calephelis nemesis
CTAACATGCTTTTATAAATCAAAAAACGTTTTTTTTATTTTACCTTTTTCCCCAAAAACATATTAAATATCCGCGGCTTTGTAGTTATTTTTACTACTGCGATTTTGATGAAACATAGCTGAAATAATGAGTTTTGATCTTGATCTTGAATTAGCAAATATTACAAAATTATTCGATTTTATGCTCGTGTCATGGGTGTTAGTCAAAAATATTAACCCACAAATATATTCATAACTATCTGTTCGGCTGCGAAATCGTCAGCTTAGAATAATTATAAATTTCATACAAACTATCGTCTCCTATCATAGTCCATTAGGGGGTGATATTAACAAAATAAAGCATATGTTTAAACTCGGACCTAAAGCTATAAGTATACACAATTATATCAAAATCGGATCTGGGGTTTAACCCTGAAAAAGCAACGGACATACTTTTTGGAATGTATACTAAAACAAATTCGATAAATAAGCTTGTTTCTGAAATGACTGTCCCCGTCGGAAATCGAACTAGAGCGTCACAGTTTCGTTTGGCGTATACGTTACCCCGTCAACCAACAAGGCAGAAATTACGTATTTTAATTATAATATAAATTGTGCATAAACATAGTATATGATCAAAGTACGTCACGTACTAATAAGTTCAAGTCCCAAAAATATGCATAATTAGTTTGAACTCAAGAAATAATTTAAATAATTACAATGAACCAGACTCAAACTAGGTAATTGTACAATGTTAACATATCATTATTTTTTAAACATTTCGTAAAGGAAATAATTGTAGAGTCGCCTTAACGGTCAACAAAATAATATTAAGTAATTTAAGATTTTTACGGTTATTCGAATGACAAAAAACGGATCCTTTATAGATTTGCCATTTGCCATTCGTCTGTCCGTCCGTCTACTTTATTTGCAAATTATCAAGTTTAAAAACAATTTTGCAGTCGAAACATGGCACGTAGATGTATTCTGTAAAATGCTTTATAATTTTTATACGTAAATAAAGAAAAGGGACAGACACTATTACAAAAAAACCAGATAGTATTCAACTACCTGTCTTTTTTTCTAATGAAACGTGTGTATTTTTAAATGGAAAACCCATGACCCAAATGTCATTTTGGGTCTCTACTCTCTAGCACCATTGTAACCCGAGACGCGAAACGAGGTTTTTTATAAGTTTGACGTGTGTGAATGTGTGTGTCCGTCTGTGGCACTGTAGTTCTTAAGTGGATGGATAGATTGAGATAATCAATTGAAAATATTTAATTTTTATTTTTGTATTTTTATTAATGTACTTATATGGCATAGTCATATAAATAGAAGTATTTTTTTCAGTTTTACTGCGGCTTATGTTTTTTTATTATAATGAAAGGCAAACAAGCAGACGAATTTCCTGATGGTAATACATTCGCGCCGCCTAGAGACAGAAAGGTGGTAATGGTGCGTTGCCAACCTGAGGCTGGGATGTTAGGTCCCGAGCAAAAGTAACTTTACCGGGTACCTTACCCTCTTAACCGGATCACGTCATGACGTTATGGCGGCAGGTTTAGGTAAGGCAGTGGTACCAATTAGGGTGAGTCGCTGCTAAACTCTACCTAGTCAGATGTCAAGGTGTTAGTGATGGTAAGCCTATGCTCGCCTTTTACGAGCTGCCTGGCAGGAAGATAGATGGTCTATTCTGCAAAGGAGCCTGGACCAACACGGGGAAAAACAGAACTCAAATAGATGTTATGAAGAGATAAATTGTAGATTAAATAATAAATTGTAGAGGATAATACATAGCAATACTTAAATGGATATACCTGATCGAATACAGTACGGCGTTATGTCCACACTTCACAGATATGGTTTCATAATTAAGGGATTATCGACAAGAGACAACAACTATTGAGAGAGACAAACTGATTGTACTCTAATGTCAAAATAATTTTGTGCGTTGCCAAACTAAATTATACCTCTCATCTATCAATATCAATACGACATACACACATTACCACAATCTTAAATAACCCATACAATATACATAGACGTGTGAATATTTGCCCATATATTCAAATATTCGAATCATTTAAATATTCAAATAATGTCCACTAAAATTGTAGGCTATATTATTTGTTTTCTGCCATATTTGATTTAGTGTATATTTCAATATACACTTATAAGACGTATGGTCATGTTTACTAAAAAAATATCCGTTATTGTTAGACAACGAGGTGGTAATGGTGCGTTGCCAACTTGAGGACGGGATGTTAGGCCTAGAGGCCGAGCAAAAGTAAGTTTATCAACTACATTACCCTCCGGATTTGAACACGACAACGGCAAGCACTAACGCTATGGCGATAGGTCAGGCGGTGGTACCAATCCTGGTAAGCAGTTGCGAAACTCTACCACCTAGTAAGGGTCCTAATTATACGACCAGCGGTTACCGGCCAGATTCTAAGAAATAGCGACGATTTAGCATCCTGGCCACCATTTGCTAGATGGCATTTAAGAGTCATAGTAGATGTTGGATAATGGAAAGCATTTTTGGTTCGGTTGCCTTTTTAATTGATAAGAACATCCTCATCAATTTCAAATAAGGTGATAAATAATTTATTAAACCGGTAAAGCTTTTAAAATATTTTCTTGACCTAGAATAGAAAACAAGAATAGAATTTCACCTAATTTATATTTCGTAAACTGCTACCAGTTTTAGGAATTTCTAATTTTTTGTATCGCCTCTGTGGCTTAGCGGTCCGGCGTCGGACTTGACAACTTAGGTCGAGGAACGAAAAAATATAAAATGTGTATTTTTAATTTTCTACTAAACATAACGTTTAAAAATATGAATATTTGGAAGTTTTACCAAGCGCCGACGATGGAAAATATTAAATACATATTAATTATGCTAGAATTAATATGTAATCTAATATAAATTTTTCTTTTTAAAGTATAATTTATTTCTTTTTATTCTTGTAATATTGTTCAGAATTCGTAATCTCAGATTTATCCTAATCCTGTGATTATAACCTTTTGTAACATGCCAGGAATCTCAGTTTACCTTATTTAGGTAGGCTTTCGTTTCGTAGTTCGTTTGTAATGAAATGTTCACTCAATCACTGCTCGTTATATTATTTATACAACTAAAATAAAAGCAAAATTTCCACCCCTACGAAGGCGGTTGGGAAAATCGGGAATATTTGTGAAAAAAGTTAGGCAGAGGTACAACCAGACACCCACGGTTAGCCGAAGATACTGAGTCCCCCAATGTGACAGGTGGCAAGCCTATCGTCAAACGGGCACATATCCAATCCCGAGCAACATTTTTTCTTATTAGAAAATTGGAAAAACCAAATTTTCTTTTGGTTGCCCGACCCCGAAATATTTTTTTATATTAAATATTGCACAGTATTTAATATTACCTATGAACTATAAAGTTTTACCGGTATGAAAAAATAACGTTCAAGTACTTACCGAGGATTAAAAAATAAGTCACTTTAACTAATATATCACTACACATTAACACTTACATTCCATTTAAGCACCAAATTATCCAGATATGTATAACCGTTATGTATTAACGGATAAAGTTAGCTATCGTTCAACACGAGCGTAGGTAGCCGCAAGCGCGAATACGCGTGCTAACGACGCGCTGTGTGCCGCCAATTTGCGCGTGCGTACCTTCGCCCACGGTATGGAAAAAGTGGGTGATATGTGTAAGGGAATTTCTTTCACACACTCCAAAATTTTAAGTTGAAAATGAAAAAATGATTCATCTGTACTAAATTCCTAAGGACAGCTGAAAACCTGATAGTTGCATTACCTATTTAATTTTATCGTCACTGGAATATTTACTATTACTTTAAAAATCCTTGTATGAATAAGAAAAATACAACAGCATTATCAAGATAGAAGGATTTGGTTAAATCTAAATACTATTACATATTTTATATTTATGACACATTATATTAATTATAAAATAATCTTTGTTCAGATGAAATAATTGGAAATATTATCCTATTCTATATTAATACGTGATGCCAAAACTTTGGATCCCTTCTCCTTAACGGAGAAGTATGAAATTTGGCACACTTATAGTTTATGTGTAGGAGAAGTGCAAAACGCTAATATTTTTCAATAATAATGCTTATAAAGTATGTTAAATCAATAAATAAAACATTACCCACACTACCATGCATTTGACACACACAAACAAATATATTGATGATAAAGATAAAAAAATCACAGATAGCGCACTACAAAGTTTGCAAACAAAGTAGTTAGTCTTGAGAAATGAAAATGGCGTTCTTATCAACAAGATGTTAAAGTTTGTTATGACCGAATTTCGACCAATGGGCGACCACTAGTGGTAAGAAATATTTACCCGCCGCCACAGACAAAATAAATATAAGTCGCTTAAAGTATGGCCAGTGTATTAAGCCTCGTGTGCAAATCCACCGGCTCCCATACCTTCTGGCATGGAAGTGAGAACTTTTCAATAAACTTCAATCATCAATCAATTTTTTACTACGTGGTAGAATTTTATAGCGATTCGCCGGGATTGGTGCCACCACCTCAGCTATTCCTGTCTCCATAACATCAGTGCTTGCCATTGACGTGATACGGTTGGGAGGGTAAGGTAGCCGTCAAACTTACTTTTGCCCAAAGCCTAGCATCCAAGCCTCAGGTTGGCAACGCACCAGTACCACCTTTGGTGTCTCTAGGCGGCGTGATTTTTTTACCATCAGGAAGTCCGTCTGCTTGTTTGCTTTCCAATATCATAAAAAAATATCAAGCAATGAGAGTATTACTTTCAACACAATGATGACACTAAAAGCTTTGAATTCTTTGACCTCATAAACGTTTGGGAAAGTGACCTGGATTCTAACATTTTCTTCCAATTCCAATAAAATCTTAATCTTTATGAGACAAATTTACACTCCAAACAGGAATACGTCATTTACGTACCTATCGGTAACTAGGTGGTAACCTAGTCAGGTGACGGAGTTAGTGACGGTAAGCCTATGCTCGCCTTTTACGAGCTGCCTGGCAGGAAGGCAGATGTTCTATTATGCAAAGGGGCCCGGGCCAACACTGGGAATATTCATTGTAAAATGGCATCGAAACTTTTCAAAAACGCAAATGTTTAATTTTATCTGTAAAAACATAGTATTAGCTATATTTATTTTATACGTTATATAATAAATATGTATAAAACACACACAACATAATTTAAAATATTATATAATCATAATGTTAAGTACCTATCCATATCTTGTTTCAAAAAAATTCAAAAATCAACAGACCGAAACAATACTTTCTTTAATGTTATTACTTATTTGTTAGTAACTCCTTCTATGACTATTTAATAAGTCTATAGATCAGAGGGTACTAAACAGATTTTGATACGGTTTTGCAGTTTTGAAAGAAATTTAAGTTAAATAAGCAACTTGCATGTGTAGAGATCCACCTTACCTTCCTGCCACCACAATTATTACTCTGTGATATTCTGGTGAGGAAGGTAGCGTAGCCAAAAGATTCACACAATAAGCACTCCATCCTGGCCTCAGAATAGTGAAACATCTGTATGTTCTCTGTGCATCTGTTAGCTATAGGCCAAAGTTTGATTCTTACCATAAGGAGAGCCGTGTTTTTGTTTATAATATTGGAAGGCAAACAAGCAGATGGATTTCCTGATGGTAAAAAATTCACGCCGCCTAGAGACACCAAAGATGGTAATGGTGCGTTGCTAACCTTAGGAGATAATAGGCCTCAAGCAAAATAAGTGTACCGGCTACTTTATCCTCCGAACGGGAACACGTCAACACAAGCATTAGACGTTATGGTGGCAGGAATAGTTAAGCGGTGGTTCCAATTCAGGCGAGTCGCTGCGAAACTCTACCACCTAGTCAGATGTCACGGTGTTAATGACGGTAAGCCTATTCTCGCCGTTTACTAGCTGCCTGGCACTAGAAGGCAGATGGTCTATTCTGAAGAAGAGCCCGGACTAACATGGGGAAAAACAGCTAGTTCGTTGACCTCTAACATTAGAAAAGCGAGCTATGTAAATGTCTAACTCCAACTACTAAGTTAAATGGATGATGATGATGCAATCGTTGATCAAGTCTGAAAATATTTTTCACTAGCTGTTTGCCCGCGACTTTGTCAGCGCAGAATAGTTACGATAAAATTTAACCCTATATATAGAGTAGAGGAGTATAGGTGGTAGAGACTTTTGAGGGTAGTCGTAAATATACACTATATTTGTTTTATATATATGCATATCAAATTTTATCAAAATCACTTCAGCGGTGTATCCATCAAAAAGCAACAAAGGGATAGAGAGACAGACTTTCATTTTATTATTATGGGTATTAGTATGGATTACACATGTTAGTTTATTTATCAACATATCAGGAGATAAAAACAAAACTGATTTATGGCCAATATTGATAACCTGTCTAAGATTAGAGATAGTGCTGCTTTCAATCTATCAATCAAAAATCTTTATTCACGTGAACCATACAAGTGGTATTTGTGCGAGTCGACATTTTATATACTACCAAAGGATCGGAATCGCGGCCTCACTGAGAAGATCCGAAGAACTTTATATCAGTTATTCCACAGAAAAAGTAGAGAAAGATAAATAAATGGGCGTGTTAATTTCCCCGTGTTGGTCCGGGCTCCTTTGTAGAATGGACCATCTGTCTTCCTGTGCCAGGCAGCTCGTAAAAGGCGAGCATAGGCTTGCCGTCAATAACACCGTGATATCTGACTAGGTGGTAGAGTTTCGCAGCGACTCACCCGGATTGGTACCAGCGCCTTACCTATTCCTGCCGCCATAACGTCATGACGTGTTTCGTTTCGGAGGGTAAGGTAGCCGGCAAACTTATTTTTGCTCGAGGCCTAACATCCCGGCCTCGGTTTGGCAACGCACCATTGCCACCTTAGGTGTCTCTAGGCGGCGGGAATTTCTCACCATCAGCAAATCCGACTGTTTGTTTGCCTTCCAATGTCAAAAAAAGAAAAGACTTGTGTTATAAAGTCAAAACCTTGAAAATTAGATATTAATACAATGGCAACCTCGGATTCACGATGACCAAAAATATACAACCTGTATAGAGACTCTATACAAACATAGTTGACCTCACCTTGTGGTAAAATATTTAAGCAATGATTTCTCTACTGACTGGCCACTGTAAGTTGTTTACTTAAGTGAACGACTACAAGTGAGCTAATAGACAAGAGGATTTGATTTTACCATGATTTTATAGAAACAAGGGAAAGGAAAACTACATTTTCTTTATGTTGTCCGACCCGGAAACGAACTCTTGACCTCATGAAGTCCAACGTCTAGACCACTAAACGACAAAGGCGATTTGAATATGTAAATATATCTTGAAAAGATTAAGATTCTAATCGAAGAAAAAATTTAATAATTTAGATAATTTTCTCAAACGTCATAAGGACGAAGAATTCACAGTTCTCGATATTTTTTGATAATATTCGTTCGATATTTTTTTATGATATTGGAAGGCAAACAAGCAGACGGATTTCCTGATGTTAAGAAATTCACGCCGCCTAGAGACATCAAAGGTGGTAGTGGTGCATTGGGAAACCAGAGGCCGGGATGTTAGGCCTTGAGCAAAAATAAGTTTACCGGCTACCTTTCCTTCCGAACAGAAACACGTCAACGGCAAGCATTGGACGTTATGACGGCAGGAATAAATAGGGCGGTGGTACCAATCTGAGCGAGTCGCTGCGAAACTCTACCACCTAGTAGGATATCACGGTGTTAGTGATGGTAAGCCTATGCTCGCCTTTTACGAGTTGCCTGGCAGGAAGGCAGGTGGTCTATTCTGCAAAAGAGCCCGGACCAATACGGGGAAAACAGGGGTAGACAGTTTAATGAATTGTTAATCTTACAGTACTTAATGATAATGATTGCATATTTACCGTTGCTAGCACCGTCACATGGGGCTAGGTGGTACTGTGACGACTAATTACAACCTCGCTATTCTTGCTACCACTGTCACAGATTTTTTTGCGTTATCATCATGTTGCAAAAGTTTGAAGCCTACAAGTGAATAATTTATTGAGGGGTACAATATATTTCTGACTATTATAAATCTACAAGTTTGGATTTTTGAACCCCCAGCAGGAAAAGAGAGTTGCTATAAATTTGTTGCAATAAAATGTCTATGTGTGTCAGTATATGCCAACATAACTCCTAAACGGATGAAACGATTTTCACTCCTTGTTTTCTTTTGAATTAGACATAGTTGGTTCTCAGCTAAATGGATGGTTCTATGAGAAGTAGTTAAAGATTATGAATTTTATTTTTTTATGTATAGCAAATATATAAATAAGTAACTCTCCTGATGGTAAGAGACAACCGACATTTCCACCACACCACAAACTAAAGCTGCTACATGTGCATCTATATCTCATTGCGGTGTCTTAGACAACGTGTTTTGATTTTATGACATCTCCGACAGTAAAAATTTGAGAGGTGTCAAGGGACACCAAAATGGAACGAATGGAACATTGTTTATTATGTACAAACAACCTGTATACACTCAACAAAAATAAGCCACCACACTGTTCTATGCGACATAAAAATTAAATTATCTGCCTTGCTTTCTTTAAGAGAGAGAGAGAGACAGACAGAGAAAAATGCGCACGCCGCACAGCGTACAGCAAAAAGTGTCGTTACAAATTCTCGTGAGATTTTTTTCCGTCTAGCCCCCATTCACAACGCGCGAAAAAGAACTTCTTTCTATTACCTGTGTACATGAAATAGTGTAGTATAGGAAAGTCCTCAAAATTGTGCGTTTACGATATCAAATCAATTTAACAATTAGTTTACGCAAGATCACAAATGGTGATGGCTAATTAATCGCTAAATCTAGACTTTCGACGTTAGTGCCACATTAGCCGTTACCATTACGCTTTCATTATGATTGCGTGTTTCACATAAGTGCTAAGCATGCTTGGTTGTATGAGTTTTCTCGTGCATGGAGTTCCTCAAGTGAAATTAGACAACGGTAAACAACGCGGCCAGATGAAAGGAACACGTGGGTTATAAAGTATGGTATTTAGGATAGTAAATATTTATATTAAACGTTGAAGATAGTTATTTAATTATAGTGAAACATTGAAAACGTAATTGCATTTTTATGGCAAAAAACAGAGAGTCAACAAACGGCACATCTGATGGCTTTCCATGGCTTATAGATGCCATAGACGTTACATCTCGACACAGCTGAATGGATCTAATGTGCAAGTCTACCATCTAGCGCGTGTGCTAGGTGTGCATTTGAGTGTGTGTTTGTATGTGTGTGTGTGTGTGTGTGTGTGTGTGTGTGTGTGGGTGAGTGGGTGGGTGTAGTTGTTTGCACGTGTGTGCATGTGCGTGTGTGCGTGTGCGTTTGGTTGTTCTTCAGCGGATAGTTGGATTTAGATGCGGTTTTCTTGTTTGAAAACTGACGTGAATAGTTCATAGCCTTAATTAATTAAGTCCATGAATTTTCAGTAACCCCGAATGCTATTGAAATTGTTTTATTTGAACATAGTTTTATTCTACTCGACTAAACTAAACTATTATGATATTTTCAATTAAATTAATGAACGTACAATCAACCCTAACCTGTTAAAGTTTTTTTTATGATATTGGAAGGCAAACAAGCAGCCCGATTTCCTGATGGTAAGAAATTCACGCCACCTAGAGACACCAAAGGTGGTTGCCAACATGAGGCCGGAATGTTAAGCCTCGAGCAAAAGTAAGTTTACCGGCTACCTTACCCTCCGAACCGGAAACATTGGACATTATGGTGACAGGAATAGGTAAGGCGGTGGTACCAATCCCGACAAGTCGCTGCGAAACTCTACCGCCTAGCAGGATGTCACGGTGTTAGTGACGATAAGCCTATGTTCGCCTTTTACGAGCTGCCTGGCAGGAAGGCAGATGGTTTATTCTACAAAGAAGCCCGACAACACTGGGGGTCGAAGGGTCACAGGAGGGTTAAAAAAACCAAGTGTTCTATAAGTTAGGCATGGTCTAATATGTCAAATAGCCGTTGAATTAAGTAGCTCCTTAATTTTTTCGTCGGTTGTAAAACCTGAACCTGAAAACCCTGACCGAACCCACACGACATTGACAACGTCAACCTGTTATGAGACTCAAAAATTAATTAATTAATTGTTGACGAGTGAATTAATTGATTGCAAGGTTGGTCTACATGATCAACTTTCGTAACGTGTTGATTAGGTTAAGATTTTATTATTTCCTTACAATATTTATAAATGATCGGCCAATGAAGTTTTGTTACTAAGATATTTTTGTTAATTATTGAAAAACAACAGCGGTTACCTGGCAACTGAACCAAAATTGCACAATCTCTTATCTTAGATGATAGGTTATTAGTATTGGCCTATTAAGATAGCGAGTAGGTAAACTCCTTATTATAAATGACAATGAGTGCCTAAAGACACCATAGACGTTACTGGTCCGTTTGTTTTTATGGCCGTGATCACAGGAATCGTTTGCTAACCTACTATCCATCATGGATCACGACAACAAGCACTAACGCTTGACTTCATAAATATTTCCCCGTCTTCGTTTTGGTCCGCTGTAGAGAATGGTGATATGCCGAAACTTGTCCGGGTATGGATCTATCGCCTTATCTATTCCTGTCACCATAATGACTCTGTCATGTTCCAATTCGGAGGGTAGAATACTATAGTAGACTAGCACAATTAGCCTTACTCACCGGCCACAGAATAACGACGCGCTCTATATATATTACCAGATATTACTAGCTGACCGGACAGACGTTGTTCTGCTATGAAAAAATTAGGGTGAGTCACCCTTATCACTAAGGGGTATGAAAAAGATTCACCCTCATCACTTAGGGTTATAAAAAATAGATGTTGGCCGATTCTCAACTCAATATGCTCACAAAATTTCATGAAAATCAGTCAAGCCGTTTAAGAAGAGTATGAGAACGAACATTGTGACACGAGAATTTTATATATAAGATAGGCCACGGGTGGCTCCTAAAATCAAATGACCCGTGGGCATGTTAACTGATCTTTCAGAAAAAATTAGAATAAGTTACCGCCTTTTACAAAACTATTAGGTGTAAAAACGATTGATAAAACATACACAAATAAAATACCTATCCTCGTTGGTCGAGTGGCTAGCGTATTCGTCTAACTGCATCCACGAATCGCGAGGCTCGGGTTCGATTCCCGACGGGGGCAGGCATTTGTGTAATGAACATTTAAATATCTGCATTTCCGGGTATGGGTGTTTATTAAATTTATTCTTGTATTTATTTAATTATGTCTATGTATTAGTATCGTTGACTAACACCCATAACACAAGCATATCATTTGCTTACTTTGGGGTTAGATTCAATTTGTGTTACTTGTCCAGGGATATTCATTTATTTATTATATTACCCCGGCCTAAGCAACCCATGTTGACATTCAAGATCAAACAGTTCTGATGTTATTTGAAGGTGGTTGTAATAAGTATCTAACTAAACTGTCTATGAATTGGTAAACAATCACTTTAGTTTCTTGAAGCGTGATTCTAATAAAAGCAAATTAGTAAGTTTAGACTAAGCAAATTATAACCAATTTGAGTGAAAAGCAGTGATTTGAGATAAGATACATGTGAATAATGTTACCTAGTATAAGTTATTTAATTTTTTGAAAATTAAAAGGAAAGGAAAATAAAACAGATTCAAATTATAAAAGTAGGATGCTGTGCAGCAACTTTCCCGCTTAGGGTTCCACAGCATTAACTATTCCTGCCGCCATAATGACTGAATCATGTTCTTGAGGGTATCGTAATATCCCTGTTATAGGATAGCGACGCACCTATAACATTTGTAGTGTCTTTAAGCCACAGTTATTTTACCACAAAAAAACGTCCTAGATATAATACCGCTTCATTTTTCCAAGCATATTCGCCATTTTTCATGCCTTGTTAGAATTGTCGGCGACGCCTGTATTCGGATTAGCGGTCAGAGTCCATATAGGGCTGTTCCGTTATTGACTGGCCGATATACTGTGCATACTCAGCAACGCACCTGGTTTTGTAGTTTTGAATATTTATTAATATATTATGTACGAATTATCGCCTCTGTGGTCTAGCGGTTCAGTTGTTGGATTTGCCTGCATGTGGTCCCGGGTTCTAATCCCGGGTCGGGCAATAAAAAGAAAATTGGGTTTTTCCAATTTTCTAATAAAAAAAGTTGCTCGGTATATATATGTGCCCGGTTGGCGATAGGCTTGCCATCTACCACATTGTGGGACTTAGTGTCTTCGGCTAGTCGTGGGTACCATGGTTGTGCCTCTGCCTACCTAAGATACCTAGAATTATCGTTGAAGTAACGAAATCAAAAGTAAAACCAGATGATGAAATTGCCCAATTCGTGGTTAAACACTTTCACTTAATAACAATTCACATGCGTGCGAGTATTTAGACAGGCCATCATTTACCATGGCTGTTACGTCTTTGAACCTTCACGGGTAATAAGCAATTTTTAACTGACAAAAAAGAAGTAAGTTCTCAATTTCACTGCATATTTTTTCTGGCAGAAGAACAATCTGTTTCTAGAATCTATAATATACATATATATATAATGCTGTAAAAAGTGAAACCGGTTGGCTGTAGAGTAACAAAAAGTGTCAAATAAAGTGGATAAGTACAAGTGTTAACTACAAAAAAACGTGTGAATACATACAAAGAAAGTGTGTATATGTTTCTATCTGAGAGTATGGTCTCAGCAATAACTTAGACCCAACACAATTTATTACTTAGACCCAAGAGTGTCCATCAGATAAAAAACTGTGTAATTTTTTTTTGAAAATTAATTTTAATTCCAAGACAGCAAAGGTACCTATATATATATGTGATATACACTATAAATACTGTAAGTATAATAAGGAACAAAAATAATCTTGCTGTGTATGTGGTTCGTTTCCACAAATTAAGCAATTCCTACATAGGCAGTGTCGGAGATTTTTTTAAAACAATCGAATAGGTATAAAAAAAACTAATAAATCTAATAAAACAAAAAATGGGTATGAAAAAGGTCTATTTTTGTCGCATGGCATCTAGCAGGTTATAGGGTAATTTAATTATAAACAATGTTTTGCTTGGCTAGGAATGTGACAACCCCATCGCTTGCTCGCATAATTTTATGATTTATATTACTGGGTTGTTCTACTAAACCATTTAGGTTGTAAAATTCTAAAGATTTGCGCAGATTGGTAAAACTTTGCAAGATAGCAGATTTTATAATTACTAGTGATCGCCCATTGGTCAAAATTCGACGATAATAAATTTTAATAACAAGATATTATATAAGAACGCCATCTTCATTTCCCAAGACCAACTACTTTGTATCCCAACGTATTAGTACACCGTCTGTGATCTTTTATCGTTATCATCAATATATTTGTTTGTGTGTGTCAAAAGCCTGGTAGTGTGAGTAATATTTTATTTATTGATTTAATGTACTTTACAAGCATTATATTATTATAAAATATTAGGGTTCTGCACTTCTCCTACACGTAAACTATAAGTGTGCCAAATTTTATGCTCCTAGATCCTCGCAATTTTCGTGAAAATGGGTCCAAAGTTTTGGCATCACATATTAATACGTATTAATGTTATATATAGACTAGCTGTCCCGGCGAACTTCGTCTCACCCGTTCAGCATGGGAAATAATAAAGTATTATTTTTCCCATTTCCCCTGCAACTTTCCCGGTTTTTCTCTCCACAAAAACCTTCTTATGATAATAGCTAACACAATGATAAAATAATTAGATAAATCGGCTCTGTCGTTCGGAAGTTATGCGCTTACCAACACATTTAGCGATTCATTTTTATATTATAGATAATTGTCTCAGTTTTAAGTTTTATGGTTCCGGATGCGGTAGACTAAGACTCATATTACGCGATAGTTTTTGCTTTTTTTTATGTTATAGGAAGGCAAACAAGCAGACGATTTCCTAATGGTATAAAATTCACGCCGCCTAGAGACACCAAACATGGTAATGGTGCGTTGCCAACCTGAGGTCAGGATGTTAGGCCTCAAGCTAAGTTTATAAGTAAGTTTATTTATAGTAAGTTTACCGGCTACCTTACCCACCGAACCGGAACACGTCATGACGTTATGGCGGTAGGAATAGGTAAGGCGGTGGTACCAATCCGGGCGAGTCGCTGTGAAACTCTACCACCTAGTCAGATGTCATGGTGCTAGTGACGATAAGCCTATGCTCGCCTTTTACGAGCTGCCTGGCAAGAAAGGCATATGGTTTATGCTGCAAAGGAGCCCGGACCAACACGGGGAAAACTGGGGAACGTGCTGTCAGTTTTACTACAGGCTCTGAATTGCGTTTGAATGATGATTAACAAAATGATCATATTTTCATTCGGATTCGCGCCAACATTAGTTAACTCTTTAACGGATCTAGATAGGACGAGATAGGTTAGTTTTACCAGTCATTGTATTGACTGATGGATAAAGATGCTAAGATATCCGTGAGGCGGTGACTGACATTTATAAGCATATATTTAGTTAATCATCATTGAAAACTAATTAGAAAGTTATCTGTAAGTCACACTGACTGGCAAAACTGACATTAAAACCTATCGTGTAAAGAAAAATTAACAGAGTTGATCTTTGTTTTCTAAATGTGTATGAGGATAAGGAATTAAACTTTATTAATAAATAAATATCCCTGGACAAGTCACACCAATTGAATCTAACCCCAAAGTAAGCAAATTATATGCTTGTGTTATGGGTGTTAGTCAACGATACTAATACATAGAAATACATAAATAGATACCAGAATAAATTTAATAAACACCCAGGCCCGGAAATGCAGACATTTAAATGTTCATCACACAAATTCCTGCCCCCGTCGGGAATCGAAGCCGAGCCTCGCAATTGGTCAGTTAGGCGTATACGCAAAGCCACTCGACCAACTAGGCGGTTAATATCTACGCACCTTTATGTCGAATATTATAAAAATCTGATTTGGTAACAGGTGGCTTAGTACCTGTTTAGTAATTCCAAAAAATACGAAGGAAAATGAGTAATAATTATTTTTTTAACAGGAACTATTAATATAATATTGAATAAACTGTTTTTTTTTGTTTTAAATCCCAAATTAATATTAAACATTGATGTAGTTCTAAATTTAAGTATTTTTAATTTCACTCTAGATAAGAATTTTGAAATTTTAACTAATTATGAGCCTAGTTTATTGCTTTCATAATTCTATAATTAACATTTTATGATACTATTTGTTATTTTAATATTTAATGTTGTTATGTCTATGTCGGCGCAACCACATTAGTTCCTCTGAAAAACTAGAATAATTAAGTTAAATAATTTGATGATGTCCAGAAAATTAGTTTATAAACCATCAGTTGATTACTTTGAGTCGATTGCGATGTGAAATTAAGGTTATCATTGTTATTTCGATACTTAGCCTAACGACTTGTAAACACCTGTGCCTGCACGTGCGCCGAGCCTTATAAAAACGGCTGCACTGTAAGCGATAAGGCATTCACGATTCACAAATCGGTGGCCGCACGTCGTTATGCTGCCCGTTAAATAAACTGAGTGTAAAAGTGCTTGTGAAGTTTTTTTTGAGAACACCCAAAATGAGTCATCATCACGGAAACTACAATTGTGGCGTCAGCAATGACGACGTCACACTTTTAAAAAACGCCACGGACGTTCCTCATCTGTCATCAGAAGTGGGATTGCAAGAAGCTTTACTCAAGCTGCTTCATCATCAGCTCTTTCACCTGATCAACCAGAACAAACCAAACGAGCTCATTCCGTCGACCTCACGAAATGAGCAGCCAACACAGGCTGAGAACAACCCATCAGTATTAAAGCTAAGTATAGTAAATAGTAACTCTTTTCAAAACCTATAACCTTCTATAACTAACCATCTATAACTAACCTTTAATAACTCTACGAGAACCTCCGAGAACCTCCGAGTATTCTACGAGAACCTCCGAGTATTCTACGAGAACCTCCGAGTATTCTACGAGAACCTCCGAGTATTCTACGAGAACCTCCGAGTATTCTACGAGAACCTCCGAGTATTCTACGAGAACCTCCGAGAACTCTACGAGAACCTCTGGGAACTCTACGAGAACCTCTGAGAACTCTACGAGAACCTCCGAGAACTCTACGAGAATCTTCTATAACCCTTACATAAAAACTTCGAGAATCTACTAAACTTAACAGCAATAATTTCCTTAAAAGACAAAGCAACGCCGGTTGCTTACAGATGCACTACTCAGAGAAAAATATTTCATTTTTTCAGGTCTACAATAAATTACAACAATCTACTGGAAACAACGAGGCTGGTGCAGCCCATTCCGTCGACCTAACTAGAAGATTGCAAGCATAGCCAAATCACGATCTATAAGTTGAGAACAATCCATTGGAATAAAAGCTAAGTATTGACAATAGTAACTACTTTCAAAACCTTCTATAACCTTCTATAACTAACCTTCAATAACTCTACGAGAACCTCCGAGAATTCTATGAGAACCTACGAGAACCTTCGAGAACTCTACGAGAACCTTCGATAACCCTTAAATAAAATCTTCGAAATCTACTAAACTTAACAGCATTAACATCCTTAAAACACAAAGCAACGCTGGTTGCTCACAGATGCACTACTCAGAAAAAAAAATTCAATTCAGGTCTACAACAATCCGCTGGAAACAACAAGGCTGGTGCAGAGCGCGCACCGCCTGTCAGATTGGCCGTGTCGGCGCAACCACATTAGTTCCTCTGAAAAACTAGAATAATTATGTTAAATAATTTGATGATGTCCATAAAATAAGTTTATAAACCATCAGTTGATTACTTTGACTCGATTGCGATGTGAAATTAAGGTTATCATTGTTATTTCGATACTTAGCCTAACGACTTGTAAACACCTGT
>NJDD01000360.1:409004-518416 GCA_002245505.1 Calephelis nemesis
CAAATGTAATATTTTTTTATTTTTAAGTGTAACAGTATTTATGGCCAGACTAAGTATATATGGATGAGAATAAAGTATTTTTGAACTAAATAGATCATCTGCCTTCCAGTCTGACAGCTTGTAAGAAAAGTTAAATGTTGGGGCGGGGGGCTGATTCCTTATCTTTCTAGTTATGAGTGATGTTAGATTTTTCTAGTGATGATCATCACTAGGACATCACCCTCTCGATGACACCAAAACTCGACTTACGACTTACGACCTCGGGGCTGATTATGTATCTCAGTGGCCAACTGAAAATGATAAATTGTACATGAAATAGCTGTCAAATGATGTGTTTTACATTTGCTATCTCCAGTGGCCAACAGAATAACAATAGAGATAGCAAATACAAAACCTGTCATTTCACAGCTATTTGATGTGCACGTTACCCAGTGATCATCACTAAAAAGATACTGAACAAGGTGGAAAGAAATAAAAATATGAACGATTTGAAACAAATATTTTTATTTTTCATATACTGTCTCATAGTGCGTGACATTTTTAAAACCAGATTTTTTTTAAGTTTAAATCTTCCACCTATGACTAGTGGTACGACTTCAGACATTGTTGATTTTTAACATTTTGTGATATCACCATTTATTAGCGAAATGAAATGGCCATGATGACAACTGGAAGTCAAAATATGTGAAAATTGGCCATTTTATTGTGATGCTAAAAGATTAGACAACTTCCTTGCTTGCAAAAACTTATTGGTGAGTAACAGCTGGAGTAAGATAGAGATGGCGTGTTTGCTAGATATTGCATTTGGAAGAATTTACTGATACCTCTATTCGCCGTATACCTTTATTTAAGACAAGGTGTGCCTATGGTCTGCAAGGATGATACTTGACACCCAATACTTTCTAAATACCTCGCAAGGGATTTGGCGTGAAGATAAATCCGTGTTTATACGGTTAAGCGCTTTAAGGGTATGGTATAAGCAAACAAGTAGCCGAATTTTCTAGTGCCAAGAAATACAGTATAAAGACAACAAACAATTGAATGTTCCGAGGCAAACTTCCTTTACCTTTTCTTATCCTTTAACTTCTTTATCCTTTTTAACCTATCAGTTAATTTCTGAATAATGTTAATAATGTTACTGTCAATGTAGTAATTGTCTACATTAGTAAGACTCTAGGATTGCCCGGTTTGTGCAGATGAATAGATTAAAGTTTTATTCGAAATAATTATAACAAGATAGGGTAGACCGAGGCGAATAGGATCAATGGGTGAATCGGATCAAAATGAGAAATTCGTTAATATTTCGAATAACGCGTTGACAAGCAACGCAAGCGTCTGGCACCTTACGACACCCTTTCGCCTGTATCTCTCGTCATCGTCGGTGTTTCAATTCGACAAGTACATTAGTGTCAATGCGGCTTTCTAGGCGAGTCAATTTTGGGTGCGTTGCCATTTTGGCGCTCATCGAAGGTAGGTTTTTACCATATATTTGTGTTATTTGAAGGATTTGTGTTTAAACTTTGAATTGCATATTTTACATTAATTGGGAAGGGGGCTATTTTAGAAAGCATTTAGATTTTCAAACATATTGCTATTGGTTATTGTGTAAAATATTCATTTCATAAGTCTATAATATGGGGTTATTATAGGGTTATTGCGGAAGAATGGTCCCAAAAAAAAATTACCTAAGCATCGAACAAAGTCCTGCCTAAAATTTAACCATACGTCGGACTGCGGAAATTTTCACCTAGCAGTTCTGGAGTTAATTAAAGAAATCCTTTCTTTACCTTTCATCACCAGACACTACCAGCCGCAACTAAGAAATCTCGTAAAATCACAAATCTAATTTTGCATTTGTCGTCACCTCAAAGTAAGAGTAATCTTTTCGAATGAGATGCTAAGAAAAGACCTAAAAAGGGTAAAAATCTGTTGAAAAAGTGAGAAAGACTGCTGACAAAAAAGATGTGAAGAAAAAGAATAAAAGCACGCCTGAAATCGAAGTCAAAGGTGCATCTGCAAAACAGAGAGATTAGCATTGTATTTGGTGCTCTGAAAATTCATTCATTAACCATCACAAGATTGGACAGTGCCTTGGATGCGAAGAATGGTGCCACGAAAAATGTGCCGATACGCGAGAAAAAAAAGGCCCGTATATTTGTGATTTATGGGCTACTAATTAATATTGATCTTATTATTCGTTACCTATTTAAACTTTTTTTATCTGAATCCGAATTATCCGAATCGCCCCCATTCTCGGGGCGATTCGGATAATTCAGTCCTTCAAGTGTTTAGTTAATACTTCGGAGAATTAAGGAAGTATTTAAGTTTTGAAATGTTTATTGCGCAGCTGAATTGTTACTGTTTACTATTTTGTCAATAAACGTTATATATACTACGTTTTAGTATGACTTTCTTATGCCCAAAAAAAAATTGATCCTATTCGCCTCGGTCTACCCTACATTTTTTTAATTCCAGATTTTAAATGTAACATTTGAAGAAGGTTTTTTTATTATTAACAATATATAAATGACATGTCATGCTACCTACCTACTCTAAATGTCAAATTAAGAGAAATGTCAAAAATCAACTTACAAAAAAATATAAGTATCTAAAGTTTAAATTAAAATAAAAACAATCAGAAAATATTAAAAAACATTAATTCACAATCAATGAGATACAATAACTAATTATTATTTTACAAATTGTAATACTTAATCTAAATTGAGCTAACTAAACATTTCTGTCTTTAAAATATTTAATAATTTGCGATAAACTACCTAATAAATCTATGTCAATCCCAAAATAGCTGAACGATGAGGTTTCAACTTTGGTAATGTTTTATCAACTACTAGCTGTTCCGGCGAACTTTGTTCCACCTGTTCAGTTTGCAAGGGAAATATTAAAATGTTTTTCATAGTTTCTTCTTAGTCGAACGGAATAAAAATATTCTATGTCTAAGGTTCGAAACGACCTGTCTATCAATTTTCAGCCAAATGGATTCAGCCGTTCTTGAGTTATAATGTAACTAACAGGACTTTATATATATATATATAGATGATTGATCGAAGGTTGCTGTTAAACTTATATTTGCAACAACAAAGCGACTCCAGCGAGGGTCCACTTGGACGGTTTGTCTTTGGTCTTGAGGTTGAAGGTCCACACGTAGGTCGGTCCTCTAGTTCTCGTCTTGTAAACGGGACACTCGTACATGTTTCGGAGGTCTTGCTTATCTTGAGTTATAGCCTGGTACAATTGAAAAAGAAATAGTTAAATAATTAGGCACAATAAAACCGCCTCGTTGGTCGAGTGGTTAGCGTACACGCCTTACTGTACCGAATAACCGCGAGGATCGGGTTCGATTCCCGACGGGGGCAGGCATTTGTATGAAGAACATTTAGATGTCTGCATTTCTGGGTCTGGGTATTTATTAAATTTATTCTGGTATTTAATTATTTCCATGTATTAGAATCGTTGACTAACACCCATAACACAAGCATATAATATGCTTACTTTGGGGTTAGATACAATTTGTGTCACTTGTCCAGAAACATTTATTTATTATTTATTTATTTATTTAAAACCGGCTCTCATTATTTCCTTGGGTACCACCTCGCGACTTGATATTTTTTAAAGATAGCTAACGATTCCCAAATGGTCCGATAATGTTATCAAAAATCTATTAGTTACTGACAAGGTCGTCAACTTAAGAGAAAAAACCATACATTATTAAGTATAGCGCAAAATCCGATAGTGATAAAATTAATCTGGAAATATCTTTCTTAAAAAGGAACTATCAAAATAAGTTTGCAATCGGCCGAATCATCGGGTAGAACCCATTTTTTTATGTTATAGGAAGGCAAACAAGCAGACGCATTTCCTGATGGTAAGAAAATCACGACGCCTAGAGACACCAAAGGTGGTAATGGTGTGTTGCCAACCTGAGGTTGGGATGTAAGGCCTCGAGCAAAGGTAACTTTACCGGCTACCTTATCTTCCGAACCGGAACACGTCATGACGATTGGCGGCAGGAATAGGAAAGGCGGTGGTACCAATCCGGGCGAGTCGCTGCGAAACTCTACCACGTAGTCAGATGTCACGGTGTTAGTGATCAGTGTTAGTGATAACACAATGGTAAGATTCTGGATTGATCCAGTCAAGATGAGAACTGTATTGTATGTGCGACTGGATCTGTGCTGTTTTTGACATCAGGCAAACATCTGGTCAAACTTGAAGTACTGCTTCATATAGTTCAGAACCTTCAGTTTTCTTTAAGCTTCTTTACCTATAACCTGTCGTATATTATAATGTATTTTATGTTATATTATCTAGGTCATAATAAGGTATTTGGTAATACTTATTTTAAAAAAATAGTATGAATTAATCTTAAAATCTTTATGATTAATTAGTTAGCTCGTCGAAGTCAAAGTGGCAATAAACATAAAATATACACCATTTAAACATCATCGGATATGGTGTAAATTATTTAAATATCCATGTAACCTTACTCTTTCTACCATGATGTAAGTGCTCTACAATGTCATATTCAGTGCATGATAGCTTGATTTATTTTTTTATAATATTAGAAGGCAAACAAGCAGACGGATTCTCCTGATGGTAAGAAATTCACGCCGCTTAGAGACACCAAAGGTGGTGATGATGCATTGCCAACTTGAAGCTGGAATGTTAGGTCTCGAGCAAAAGTAAGTTTTACCCTTAACAGGAACACGCCAACGGAAAGCACTGTGTGTGTTGCAACCAATAATCTTTTTCATCGTAAAGGCCCGAATCTTCTGCGTGGAATATATTATCTTCTATCTCTACCAGGCAGCTCGTAAGAGACCAGCATAGGTAAAATGAGTCATTTTTGACAAGAGCACAGGTGGTGGAGTGCTGTGTAGACGAGTAGAGACCATCCGCTTTACCAATTTCTGTCGTCTGTGTACTTTTCCATCCCAATCACAAGACAGTGATGCACCTAAACCATCTATGATATCTATCTACCATGGTTGTTCCCTAACATCAGGAGAGACATGTGCTAGTTCAGATTCTAGCTTTAGATAAGCAACGCACCGTTACTGCCTTTAGTGTGTTTATGGTTTTCATAAAATCCTTCTATTCATTTATATTTCAAAGTTTCTATAAAAGAATTAAAGAATTTTATTCCGATCAGAATTGATGCGTCCTTTATATGATATAAAGATATAAGATATAACTGCCTTATTCATAAAAAATAGTTAAGTAACCTCTTAAGCATTGCTTAACTAATCATTTGATTAAGCCTTAAGCATTGCTTAAAAATTTGTTATTCATAAAGTTCATTTTGACATTGCTTAGTTAAATACTGCTTAACTTGGTAGGTTTTGGTAGAAATGTGGCTGTATGCGTATTTCTTTTGCTAAAAGTGGATTAAACAATTGTCATCCGTTATCAACATCGTTGTTTCTGAATACGGTGTCGGACATCTATAACCTCTTGCTAAAGAGTATTTATATTTCTACGATAAAATACTCGTACATATTGTACATACTACATAAAATTAAATTTATTAGAGTAAATAAAGTTGATGCAACATAGACACAAAACGTTTAAACTGATACACTGCATTTCAAAAATAATGTTTTTAATGCATCTACATTATGTTACTAAGCTAAATATAAAAATGATGTCATTTCTGTAATATTTTCCCCGTGTTGGCTCGAGTTCCTTTGTAGAAAGTAGAATAGACCATCTACCATCTAACAGGAGTTAAACAGCGCGTAAAAATCGAGCATAGGCTTACCGTCACTAGCACCGCGACAACTTACTAGTAGGTGAATTTCGCAGCGACTCACCGGGATCGGTAACACCGCCTTACATATTCCTGCCGCCATAACGTCAGCGCTTGCTGTTGAATTGTTCCGGTTCGTAGAGTAAAGTAGCCGGTAAACTTTTTTTTGCTCGGGGCTTGACATCCCAGCCTCAGGTTGGAATCTCACCATTGACACCTTTGCTGTCTCTAGACGGCGTGAAATTCTCACAATCAGAAAATCTGTCTACTTTTATGCTTCCAATATCATAACAAAATGCTCTGGAAAACTATTCGTTTCTTCGTAGGAGTCATTGGCCATCTCCATAATAAAACATGTTATTCCTATATTGTTCCTAAATCCAACATATCCCATCCAATTTTGTCAACACTTCAACGAAATCAAAAAATTTCAATGCGTGTATTATAAAAAAATCATAAGAATACACAAATAAGCCATATTAAATGGCTAGTTGTTGCATTTTGTCAATGCACATAAAATCAGCTGTTTGAAATTTAGTCAGCCATTTTGTTGATTAAAATTTTGAACAAGGGTCCGAGGTTGCTTAAAGTGACAGCTATTTAAGAGTATATTTAAACAAATAATTAACTCTAAATAGCGTTTATGAATAAGATTTTTTTTAAACATTGCTTAAATTGGTGATTAAAAGTTAAGCAACGTTTATGAATAAGCCTGTAAATATCTATTATAAAAATTAAAGTTATTGTATTTTCTGTACGTTGTAATATACTTATGAGATTTTTTGAAATTTGAATTTTTTTATATACAATACAATAGGCATTTTATATATATTATACTATAGGCAAACAAAAACAAAGGTAAATATATCTTGAGATGAAAGAAAATTTGTAATTTAAACCTGTTTATAAGAAATTGGTGCCAGTTTTAGGTATAAACCTGTGTTACAGGTCACCAATGCCCCCATACACTAAATAGGTAAAAATAGTATTTATCGAGTACAATGATAGTTACTAAGTAGGTACACAACAAACTTTAAAACTTCAGTTCATGCTTAACATTATTAAAACTTATCTTATCTATGTGTGTGTGTATGTTTGCGTGCGTGGGTGTGTATGTGTGAGCGTATGTATGAATACGTATGTGTGTGGTTGTGTGTATATGTAATCAGTGTTCGTACTAGCATGAATATCCAAAACACAGAAAACTATGAAGTAAGTATAACTTTTTTAATGTTCAGTGGATAAAAGATCTTCTGTTACATTATAATTAAAGTTCAGAAGCCAAATTGTAACAGCCCGTTTGCAATTGTATCTTAGTAGTTTATAGATATTTAAATGTTTATTAACCTTGTTATAAATGCGACTCACCCGGATTGATACCACCGCCTTACCTATTCCAGCCGCCATAACGTCATGACGTGTTCCGGTTCAGAGGGTGAGGTAGCCGGTAAACTTACTTTTGCTCGAGGCCTAACATCCCGGCCTCTGGTTGGCAACGCACCATTACCACCTTTGGTGTCTCTAGGCGGCGTGAATGTCTTACCATCAGGAAATCCGTTTGCTTGTTTGTCTTCCAATGTCATAAAAAATCAAAAATACTAAATAACAAAACATGATCAGCTAAAAATATATCTAAAAGTCATAAATCATTAAACATTGAAACAAAAAATCTTAACAAAATATTATATAAGCCTCCTTGACATATACTATGCCCCTGGATAAATAATTTACAATAATTTATTTTAATTATACATCAATGAAAGTCCATAAAAAGAAGCATTGATTACTAAGTACAACAAGTTTAACGAGTAATCAATTAGTTTTTACAAATTTAGGAGGTTTTTTAATTGATCAAGGTTTTTTTTTCTTCCTTTGTTCCTCTTCCTATGTCCAAGTTCACATTTACACTATTTCAGAAAATTTTATATATTATGAACGACTATTCCACATGAATTTCCACATTAAAGAATAGTGCCGGTTATACTCTAGACAGAAAACATTATTAAGAGATAAATAACAAGACTGTTTTTGAAACTGCATCTATGCCAATCTTCTTAAAAATATAACGTATCTTGTTGATAAGAACGCCATCTTCATTTTTCAAGACCAACTACTTTGTTTCCAAACTTTTTAGTGCACCAGCTGTGATCTTTTATCGTTATCATTAATATATTTGTTGTGTGTGTCAGATGCATGGTAGTGTGGATAATGTTTTATTTATTGTTTTAATGAACTCTACAATCATTATTATTGAAAAATATTAGCGTTCTGCCCTTCTCCTACACATAAACTATAAGGGTGCCAAAATTTATGCTCCTTTGTCCTCGCAATTTTCGTAAAAAAGTGTCCAAGGTTTTGGCTTCACGTTTTAATATATAGATTAAACAGACCCGTGGCTATTTCACTTGAATTTCCAAATAATACCGGTAATACACTAGATAGAAAATATTGTGAAAAGATAGATAATGAAACTACTTGGAAACTGCACCTATACTAATTGATTCCAAAATTCAATCTTAAGGACTTTTTCTAAGTAACGAATCGAGTAATCGAGCTACCTAGTTATGCAGAAATCGTAAATTTTGGCTCTAAATATTCTGTGTCCATTAGCTAGGAATTGGCGTGAATATATATATGTTTTTATATGCTCGATCGGCGAACAAGCAGATAGGTCTTCTAATGATAAGAGACAACCGTGGCCTATGGACACCGTAGATGTTATAGGTGCGTCGCAGTCAAGTGGCCGAGGTGTTAGGTTAAATATGCAAGTCCAGCCACCCTACCCTACGCATCGGAACATGACAGAGTTATTATGGTGAAAGTAATAACAAAATGGTTGGAGACGGTTTTTACAGTTTTACTGCAGTTAATTATCCTATAAATTTTATATTGTATATCGCTTATAATCGCTTTTTCCCTAGGTCATTGTATCACGTATTAACAGAGGGACGAATTTTGTTACAATTTTTTTGTTATGTTAGTTATTTTTAATTTGAGAGTTGCCGTAACTACTTCAAAGTTCTCTATCTCTGTCTAAACTCTGTAACATACTCAAGCCCGTCTCGCTCTTTCAAGAACCAACCAGTTAAACCTAACTGTTGGACGTTTCATTTTAATACTTGAAAATTAGCCTGGATTAGAATATTATTATTTTCCATCGTTTTTATCAATTATACATTAATCAGCAGTTCCTTGTAGCGAGCGTGATTCATAGCTTACCTTCTTACCTAACACAAATGCTGCAGTATAATCACAGTTCAAGGATCTCTTTCCTCCCATGCCCTCGAGCTGATAACGGGCATGGGCGGAAAGAGATGTTTAATCTGCGAGTTCATGAAGATAGAAGAAAAGATGTATTTTTATTTATTCTCAGGATGAAAATATGTGCATACTTGAAAGTTGACGAAAAATAAAGATTCGTCATAATGTAATTTAATATTCTAGTATACACTTTTTCCTCTTTGAGTAACTTTACTTAAGAAACTGCAATTATATTACAATTTATCCTCCCTTGTAATTGTTTCATAAAACCAGGAACAGCGAATCTTACAATGCAGGTTTTATCCCTTCAGTAGGAACCATTGATGTCAATAACATGTACCACCTACCCAAAACCCGATGGTAGGCCCGAGTCGAGAAAGGTCTTCAGTTCTATATCCTCCTCTAGTATATACCATCGATATCAGTAGTAGTACCCACATACAGAGGACAAGATACTTAAAATAGACCAAAATGTTAATAGTCAATATAGTTAGGTATTACAAAACTAACATTTGAAGGATAAATCGCCGCTTATAGTAGTACCTGCGTTTTATGATAGCTTAAAGGAAAAGGGAAGGAATTGTACAGTTACCCGCACATTGATGACAGGCATGGGTGGGAACAAGTCCTTGAGCCTGGAATCCATGATGATTCCAGCGGGAGCGTCCCAGCGCGCCCCCTCCAGCAGCAGGCCGTGGACGTACGCGCCGTCACGGGCCGCACCGCGCAGGTCGGCTATGCTAAAACCACATCAGCAATTCTTTTTTCTATTACTTGATAAGAGGATTAATAGGATTCGTTTGGTGGTAGCACGGTTAACATCTTTGGTGTATGTAAGCTAAAAGAAAATCCTTTACTTTTATCTTTTTATTTTCCTTGTGATTGTCCGGGCTCATTAGCAGAATAGACCATCTGCATTCATGCCAGACAGCTCGTAAAAGGCTAGCATAGGCTTACCGTCACTAATATCGTGACATCTGACTATTTGATATAGTTTCTCAACTACTCGTCTGTATTGGTAGCACCGCCTTATCTATCTCTGTCACCATAACATCAGCGCTTGCCGTTGACGTGTTCCGGTTCGCAGGATAAAATAGCCTATAAACTTACTTTTGCTTTTTGGCTTAACATTCCAGCGTCAGATCGGCAGCGCCCCATTACCACCTCTGGTGTTTTTAGGCGGTGTGAACTTCTTACTACGAGGAAATCTGTCTGCTTTCAAAAATCAATCGTCTCAAAGTATACCATGATAGAAATCATACTTTTCATAAAAACAAAAAAATCAAAATGCTTACGTGAAATCCTCTTTCATCTTCTTGGTAACATCACACTGCAGGCACATTTTGTCCAGAGGAAGCTCATAGCGACGCGCTGTGCTCTGCATAATGGCAGTGAGCAGACTCTGGGGATTGAAGAATCCACCCAGCCACACTGATGCTGGCAGCTACAGGTTATGGCATGATTTAAGGTTTTAAAATAGAGAAACCATACTATCACAAATACTTTGAAATAAAGATTCCCCATGTTGGTCTGGTTCTGCGTAGAAAAGACCATCAGCCTTCCTAGCAGGCAGCTCGAAAGAAGCGAGCGAAGGTCCGGGTAAGGTTCCACGGGTCTTTACCCATTCTTGCCGCCATAATGATGGCCGTAGACTCTACGCATAGTGTCTTTAGGCCACGGCTATCTTACACCACCAGGAGAGCCGTGTGCCTGTTCACTGTCAAATAAAAAAGGAGTGTTTTAACAGTAAGAAACAACTCCATTGCCTATAAGTGCAATTCAGATTGAAGAATCATTCCACAAGTAGCCAATTAGGAATAAGTGGTAATGTACTTCAACAACTAGCCCGGACAAGTACCACAATCTTACTTTTCACTTGCTATAATATAAGTGCTTGCTACATAAAGCTTAATATCCTAGCCTATATTAGTAAGATACTTCAAGCACTTTCTTGTATAAGTATTTTTTATCATCAGGAAGACTGCTTGTTTTCCGTGCTATACTATCACAAATGTAATAATTAAGCGAAGTAAAACTGCAACAACCGACTCCAACTGCTTTATTGGATATCACGTCCGGATTTGATGATTCTTTTTTCGAAAAATGGCAAATGGTCCCACATGAATTTTTTTCATCATCAAAGAAAGATGGCAAATTATCTTACATATTTTTTTATTAACATTTGACTAGTAGTTTTTAAGTTACACTTAATAATGCAATATTAATTTATACACCTATCTTAACATCAAAAAAATATGCATTATTGAATATAACTTTACAAATACGGGACTAGGTACTTTTGAATCATGACCTAACTTTCTTCTTCTTCTTCTTGCGTCTTGTTGGCAATTACCTATTTAACTTATGGTCGCCTCTCACAAGATGGCTGGCAGGGAAGCAGATGGTCTATCCTACTTAACGGACCCGGACCAACACGGAGAAAATAAAAACTACTAACAACAAAATCGGTAGCCCATGTCTCTAGTTCTCGCAAACGCAGCAGTAAGTCCACAAACCACGCTGAGAGTCCAAGCAACGAAGGGTATGCTCGGTTAGTCCAAATTGCCGGCACCTGTGAAAAGTGGAAAGTCAATTTCAATACAAATATAAGGAGATTATGCTGATAATGAAAATTTCCAACCTGATCCAAGAAGAGTGCATTTTCTAACTCCTCCATATCTGATGTTATTGTTAGTTCACCCTGAAACAAAAAAGCAAGTTTTTTAAATCCTAGACGATTCAGTTCAGCAAAATAAATGTAAGCTTTACGTTAATTATTTAACACTATCATTAATTAAGACTGTATTTCCAGCTAAGATATAAAAGTAGGGCTATACCCTCCTTCTTTTATCTTAGCTGGTGACACAATACTGGTTAATAGTAACTACTTGTCGCCCGTTGGTCTAAATTCGACAGAACGCCATCTACATTTATCAAGACCAATTACTTTGTTTCCAAACTTTATGATATGATATAGTTTCTGCGCCATGTATGATCTTTTATCGTTATCATGCATGGTAGTTAGTGTAATGTTTTAATTTTTGTTTTAATGCACTTTATAGGCATTATCGTTATAAAATTTTAGCGTTTTGCATTTTTCTTACACATCAATTGTAAGTGAGCCAAAGTATTTTTATTTTAGCACTTGTCTATGCTTGGATTAAATTTCTATCAATTTTAGAGAAAGAAATAATTTTTTTAGCTTGTTTTCGTTTCGTCTCAAGTCAACGAATGTTCTAACCGTTGAAGCTGCGGAGGATTCAAGTCCCGTGGCGAAACTTTTAATACTACTTTGTACAAGTTAAAATTTTGTTCATACTCATTTATGTTTAAAAAATATTAAATAATAGATATTATTTTTAGTTACCCACATCATAAACGGCTCATACCTTCAGTCCTAAATCTAGCTCTCTTAACGAACGTTTCATTTCCCCGGTGAGATAATTCATTCTCTCACATTCTTGAAATGCGACTATGACATATGGCGTTCTCTCTTCTACTTTTCCCATTATCTCTGTCATGTTGAATTCTTCTGGAAGCTTCTCCATTATCTCGTCCAACATTTGTTTTACCTTTAAATATTAAATTGTGTTAATTTACAATAACATTTTTATCCTTTTCTTGGTAATATTTTCACTAAATTCATATACTGAAAGACGCTAGACTATTTATTTAGAAGAAATTCAATACACACATAAACTATTGTGTGATTACCTAACGATTACTTTTTATTCTCAAGTCAGTAGCCAAATTATATTAAGTTATCTACTGCCAGGTAGTACCAAGTAGTAAATAACATAAAATATGTCGGTGCATTCGTAAGCAATATTTCATCTACATCTTTAATAACACTGTATGAAGAATGAATCCCGTACTTTGAAGATATTAATAAAGAATGAAGACTGAAAAGGGAACCCCTAATCTACTTTACCCATCATAACAAATTTGACTGATAAATACTTTATGTTCAGATAACCGTTACAGTTCAAACCCTGTAGAGAATACAAAGAGTATCGAGTGCAGAGTACGTGAAGTTCGCCGGTTCGGCTAGATATTAATATAATTTAGTATAAAGTTGCTACAAGCAACTAACACTGATATTATATGTAATACATATTTTATTGCTAAGTTCACCTTGTCTTCTCTCGTTACTGTAGTAGCACCAGAAGCTTGAGCATCCCTTGGTTGCATTTCAAAAATTGTTCGAAATAAATTTTCTGATGTCGTAGTCAAAAACCCAATTTCAGCGTTTGGGTGAAGTCCATACAAATATGGAGTTTCGGGTGGCATTGCTTCTTCAATGTACTGGTGGTACCCTGCATAGTCTGTATTAGGAGGAGCAGGAAAACCTGGTGCCAAGTGTAGCTCTCCATCAACCTATTTAAATAAAAAATCTGATGAATGTACATTCTGTATCCATAATTTAGACAACCAAGTCTGCATACCTTTTATAAAAGAGACTGGTTAACTAAATAAGATCACTATCTTAAGCACTCCAATACTATACATTTTTTAACTTTTAAGCCTTGAAATTAAGTAGTATCACAAATATAAAAATCTTTTAAACTTCAAATCTTAATACTTGAACGTGTAGGTACTCAGACTGTTCTGATAATAAAAAAAATATTAGCAGGTGCTAACCTCGAAGCAGTGATGTTTAGTCTTTTGTCCAAGTATACCGATAATGTTATACCTAAGGCAGAAAACTTTAATGATAGTGGGTAACGTTACGGCATCAGCCATAGGAGATGCTGAATTAAGGAGGAATACAGTTTTTAATTGACACCAAAATGGAAGAGATGCAGTTTTTAACATACATACATACCAAGTCCCTTAAGGGGTAGGCAGAGAGTATCAAGTGCCAGACCTCACGATCCTGATAAACCTGTCTTGCTTCCTTCACATTCATCACCTTTTTCATACAAACACGCCGGTTTCGGGGACTCTTGACACCACCGAGTTGGCAGTTTTTAATTGACTTCAAAATTGAAGACATGCAGTTTTTAATTGACTCCAAAATGGAAGAGGTTCTCAAACCAACAATTCCTTCATAAGTATATTTTTTAAGCGATTACTCGGGCAATATCAAACAAAATTTTTGGCCTAGGTGGTCCCATATTAATTTTATCTCCGTTTAGTGCTTCTTGAATTTTATAATGAAAGATCAATCTTGATAAAATGTATACAGAAGCACCTCGGACTAACGTCCGAGAATTATCAAAACGCAACGTGGCAATAAAATTTAAATAGTTTTTTTTCAGTTTTACTACTTTTTAAATATTAAAATGGGCATTTCATCATCAAGTCCTCACAGACTCGTCAGTGAAAAAACTATTAACAAGACAAAAAAGCAAAGTTAGAATTTATGATATCGGTTGTAAATAGATCACTCTCCTGATGTTTCGATACAAACGTGGCAAAGAAGACGTTATATATTCGTTGTCATCCTGGGGCTAAGGTATTGGGGCTATGTGAAAAGCTACCTGTACTCCACCCTCCCAATCAGAACACTATTGAACAAAAACAATGGTTAAGGTGGCAGGAATAGGTAAAGCTGTGGTTCCTTGCCCAGGCAAGTCCTCATACATATACTATAGAGAATTCAAGTTACGAATAATTGTATATGGAGTTTGTAAGTACATACCAAATCTGGTTGCATCAACTCTTCAAGATACGCGTTACAGAGTCGTCTGTCCCAATCATCGGTGATATGTCCTCCATACATAATTTCCCCGAACAGATATCGCAGATCCTCCCACGGGACTTTAGAATTTGCCTCCAAATAATTGTATAGGACAAACACACTTATCGTCAAATCCCCTTAAAATATTTTTAAGTTCAATTTCTAAATAATTAGCGAGTTTGAACTTCGAATCAAAAAAAAGGAATGTACATATTATGTCAACGTCAGCGATGATGAAATTTCAAATAATATAAAAAGTGAAAACGTTATTTAAAAAATGTCTTAAACAAGATGGAATATTCCTAGGGTCCTTGTTGCCTCTAGAGGTAAGAGATGATCGCTATCCAGAAACATTGAAGATGTTAGTAATGGATTTCTAGTGTATTACCTCAGATTAAAAAAACACGTTTTAGACGAATACCCCAACATTGTTATAGCTTTAAGTTTTAATTCGAAATTCAAATATTGTCTAATTTAAAAAGTATGGAAAATATACCTAAATTATTCTACAAATGTTTTTACAAAGATATACTAAATAAATATTACAACGTATACTTACCGACATTGAAAGGATAAATTTTGTTCCACCCTTGAGGTCCAAATTTTCTACGTTCAGCGACCACAGCATGAAAATAGCACAGCGCAAAAAGAATAGCTTTAAACTCAGCTTCTTTGCCACACATCTCTAGAGTCTCTTGGTTGAAATTGTCTAAAGCTTTATGTAAATTCGCCTAAAAAAACATATTTAAAAATTTCTTGAAAGACAAAACATGCATTTATAATACACGTTTTTCTTGTTTCAAAGAATAAACTATTTTCTAGACAGTCTATAATCGTGGACAAAAATGTATTAATTGTAACTAGATTCTAGGTTGCAAAGTTTAAAGTGTGAACATTATACTATACATCGTCGGCGGTTAGTGGAATTTCATTGTATGTTTACTTTCTTATTTCATTCATTTATTTCACCAATAAAGTTACACTAACACGAAAAATAAAAACAAACCAAGTGTAATTACCCCAATAACAGTCCAATACTAAAAGTGATAGCTTTGAGTCAATTAATTAAATTAAACTTGATTATAACCAGCTTGAATATAATTAAACGATAACATTACATATTGGAATAAAACGTTAAATTGAATGTTTTTTTTTATTCCTAAACAGTACAAAAAAGGATTTAAAATTTTATTTTTGGATTTAAATTTGAAAATTCGGCCCCTAATTGTGTATTTTTGGGGTTGATTATATGTGTGAAACAGATGAACTAGGTTGTTTGTTAGGGAAAATAGCCGCTTTGGCTAATCTATTTGTAGAACGAACATTAAATGTATGGATGTATGTATGTGTGTGCTATAGCTTACATCTTAATTTATCGGGAACGAAGCCGCAGGTAACACCTATTATTTATAAAAAGAACTTATATTTCAAATTATTCATTGAAGTTCAAGATTATAAAAGTAATGAAAAGGGAAAACTACTAGTAAATAAGGAAAACAGCGTTGTAGCTGTCCCTCTATGAATTGCTATTGGTTACCAATATCGGACGAAAATGAGATCGGGGCGACTAGCTTCTACTTGTAAGAAAAAACACTTGTAAAAAACACACTTGAGTAAATTTTTCACGAGTAGCATTAAATATGTACTTCCGTTCTCCAAGTAGAAAGTAGTAACTTAACTCCTGTTGTGCTAAGCAAAGTTGCCACTTTCCAGCTCAATCGAGCAGAAAAATAGCGTAAACATATTTATGGAAGTTCAAGAAAGGTTTAAATGTAATGAAAAGGGAAAACCTACTAGAGTAAAGAAGGAAAACAGCGTTGTAGCTGTCCCTCTATGAATTGCTATTGGTTACCAATATCGGACGAAAATGAGATCGGGGCGACTAGCTTCTACTTGTAAGAAACATATTAAAAAATACTTGTAAAAAACACACTTGAGTAAATTTTTCACGAGTAGCTTTAAATATAAAAATATAATATTATTATAGTTATTATATTTAATATAATAATTAAATATAATAAGCGGAAAGTAGTAACTTAACTCCTGTTGTGCTAAGCAAAGTTGCCACTTTCCAGCTCAATCGAGCAGAAAAATAGCATAAACACTTTCAGCAGTAAAATAGAAGTATCATAATTGTTGGCGGCAAACGGATTTTCAGCCACTTTTCTAATTTTGCTTCCTTAGAAATATTGTATACTATATTTTGTTAAGGACGTTTTAATTTTTTTTTATAAAATAAACCGTCTCTGTGGTCTAACAGTCGGGCATCAGACGGACACGAGTTTGATCCCGGGTAACAAAAAAAAATAGAAAAAGTGTATTTTCAATTTTCTATGACCGGATAAAAATACCGTTGCTAGCGATTGGATATATGCTCGGTTGACGCTGTATTTGTCACCTATCACTTAGTGTCTTGGGCTATTCGCTGGTTCCTGGTTTTGCCTCTGCCTACTACTTCGTGGATATGGGCGTAATAATACAATCGATAACTTTGTCGATAGGATTATTTTACAATCGCTTTTTGAGAATTTACTAAAATTTACACTACACAACTAAAAGGGGTAAAATTAAAAAATGTCTTATAATATTATGATGCTTTACATATTTTACAACATACAAGAAGCAATTCTATTACCTGCATCCCCGTTGGCGGTTCGTTTGTGATCTTGATGCTGGATTCAAGTATTCCCTGGGGGATGATATGGGCGGTGGGAGTAGCTGCCGGCTCCGCAGACATGAACAAACGGAAGTCTTCATGGCACCCTAAAGCGAAACTCTCCATCTTTTTCTCTAAGCTCGGCAACCATTTTTTTACCAAGTGGATATTCTACAATTGAATTTTTGATATTATCTTTTCATGAAAAGAAATATTATGCGTCACAAAATAAGTTAGCTCTGTGCAGTTGAAATATCTCTATGGTATATACAAATGAAGCCCTTTGCATAAGCCAATATTAATAATGTATCTCTAAAGATGGATTTGAAGCAATCTAGACAGCTGCATATCCGCCGGCCTATCCTATATCTAATTGCAGTATTTATCCTGTCCATAGATATTTTATTGGCAAGCGATAACATAAAAATAGATCAAAATTTCAATCTTGGACAGCAAGTTTTGAATTAGGATTGATTATTAATATTGGCCGTTAGCCAGTAAAGACAAGTGTTATGGTAGCAGGAAAAAGCACAGCAGTGGTACCAACCCTGACAAGTAGTTAGAAAATTCTGCTGTCTAATAACTTATCGGTTTTCTTAGCCTTCTCACCGAATCACGAAAATTCAGAACCACGACCCCACCCTAAGTCGAGGCAAGGTCTTACAGGAGGCACCCTTAGGGTGGGGGGTCCTAGACCCCACCAATCTCTGTCTGACCACTCTGCTCATCCACTATCAGAGTGACGTTGTGAAAGTTTATACACTAATACTATTTTTTTTATGTTATAGGAAGGCAAACAAGCAGACGGATTTCCTGTTGGTAAGAAATTCACGCTGCCTAGAGCCACCAAAGGTGGTAATGGTGCGTTGGAAACCTAAGGTTAGGCCTCGAGCATAAGTAAGTTTACCGGCTACCGTACCCTCCGAACCGGAACTCGTGGTTGGTTAATGTAGTTAAGCGTGTACGCTAGCCACTCGACATAGACATACTCGGTCACAGACGTACACAATAGTAATCATTTCAAAAAAAAAAGTTCACAACAATGAAGTTTGCTGTTCAAAATCATTTTTCAATGAGATTTTACCTGTAAGACAACCCAATGCCCTTTCTTCAAAGATTCATCCATGGCTTGTTCAGCAACAATTTCTTGTCCTTGCCCTAAAGAAACATTATGGAAATTCCCATGATCTGCAGTGAAACCCATAGTCTTTCCCAAAGCCTCAACATCCTTGAGAGGATTTACTCCCGGTGACAAAATGAAAAATATAGGTGTAGTTGGACTGGTCTCTTCAAAGGACTTACTGAATTCAACTGTCCTGTTCTCAACGTATTTTGAGCCCATTTGTTCTTCTATATAGGCCCTAAAATAACAATTTTGTACTAGTATAATTACTGCATAATTACAAAAAAAATATGGTTGTGACTGTAGCTCTAGTCTTAAATGTCACCTGAGCCCGTACCATGAGTTGGTATAGATTACGTTCGGTAAGTTACGTGTCGAAATCTATGACACTTGGTTTTAAAATATGTTTCTCTTAGTTACCAGCAGAGGCGCTGTTCGAAGTTTTCATACAAATAATTTACAGAGACGATAGCAAGTATACCTAGTAAACTTGACAAGCCGTACACTCATGGTAAGGGCTCTGGATGTCTAATACTCAGTTAAAGAAAAAGGAGATTCTTTATCTGAGGTCTCATAATGCACTGGGATCGGATCGATGTACTAAACAAAGTTAAATGCTTACTTGAACCTTAATTACAAAACCTTAATTACAATTTTTTTATATAAAAAGACGGCAAACAAGCACCTGACTCCCCTTATGATAAAAGATGACCAAGGCCTTTAGACACCATAGATATTATAGGTACCAGTGTCGACTGTTATTCCCACCAAATCCACTGGCTACTATACCCTCCTAGACCGGAACATGACACTGTCATAATGGCGGCAGGAATACTTTATGAGATGGATACCCAGACTTCACAGCATTCTTCCGCTTGTGATCTTTTTAGTAGTGACTCATTTAACCTACAATCGCCATTCAGGAGCTAACCGTTAGTAAGGCAGACGATATATTCAAAACAACATAGGCCCGGGCCAACATAGAAAAATAAAAATATAATTTGGTGTCGTGGGACACCAGGTAGGAACGAAGTTCCTTCGTCTAACGTAGAATCGACACAATGCATTAGTATATACTATGTATTGGCGGGGTGGAGTGAGGGAGAAACAGAAAGGTATTATACACTTCTTGCTTGTGTATACGACTGTCGCGCCTGCGCACGTCTAATTTAGATGGTATTATTCCACCCACTTTTTCTTACGGTTTTTACTATCACATTTTATTCAGTTCAATCGCGCAGCAACTGTCGTCTGCGCACGTCTCATTTAACGGTTTTATTTTACCTTCTTTTTCTTACGGTTTTTACTATTACATTTTTTTAGTTCGTTCGCGCAGGAAAATCCCTATCTCCTCCAAGCCTGCTGTAAGAAACTTCGTTCCATCAATATGTATAAATATTTTAATTTAATAATTATTACATTATTCATTATATTTTTGGTGTATGATAAAATATAATAATTCATTCATTTATTCACAATCCACGAAATAAGCTTTGCGCTTTCCGACTGTGTCCACTCGGCCTATCACTCACATTGATGTACTTGACGATGACAGAAATCAACATTTTGATGGCTATATCTAAAACAGGTCGGCACTCTCGAGGTCGTAGAGTTGATTAATTTGAAGTTGAACTATGTCAAGATGAGTCATTAGCATAAATTAAGTGCGGATAGCATTTTGCGAAACTATTCGAATTCCTAAATCCTAATTTGTAACACTTTAATTATGGCATGGTCTATAAAAATGCATTCAAAGCAAGATTTAGATTGTTTGTCAGTGAGTTTACGACTTATGAGTATTTAGTCATAGTTTAGTAACAATGTATGTTACGAGTTTTCTAACAATCCGCAACAAATACCTAATTGAAACATTATAATCTAAGTATATTATCTTAATTAATTTTTATTGTAAAAACGCATGCAAGACTTCACAATAAACATGAATATTTAAAAACCTATTTGTGGCACTAAGAACATGTAAGTTAATGAGTTTTACTTCATAGTTCGAATACTATTTTAATTGCACGTTAAAAAACTTTTCAATAGACTATTTATTTATCTATTTTTTGGATAGTTGGCAAGGAGGGCAAGCACAGGTGATCAGATACAAAATTTTCGACATACTCGTATGTAGTATGCAGAGTTTTGTAACTGGTAAAACTATGTAAACTATGTTTATTAGGTACGTTATTGATTTTTCACTATAACGAAGTAAATTAAAGTGATTTCTTAGTATAAAAATAATTAAATTCATTATCTAGTCCCTTATTATTAGAGACGTTCAAAATTGTAGTGGATTAAAAAGAACAAAGTACCTATACATTCTCTCAGTCTAGATTGTTAAAAAATGTAAGTCGTGGTTATTTTTTAAAGACTGTTCAGGTACTTACGCGACAGCATAAGTCATTCTGTCTGGCCGAAGAGCTCTTAGCATACACAATCTCTGCAAGGCAGTTTTATTTTTCCACTCCTAAAAAAATACACTTCTTATAATACCGCCGTGTTGGTCCGGGCTCTTTTGTAGAACAGACCATCTGCCTTCCTTGCCAGGCAGCTCGTAAAAGGCGAGCATAGGCTCACCGTCACTAACACCGTGACATCTGACTAGGTGGTAGAGTTTAGCAGCGACTCGCCCGGATTGGTACCACCGCCTTACCTATTCCTGCCGTCATAACGTCATGACGTGTTCCGGTTCGGAGGATAAGGTAGCCGGTTAACTTACTTTTGCTCGAAGCCTAACATCCCGGCCTCAGGTTGACAATTACCACCTTTGGTATCTCTAGGCGGCGTGAATTTCTTACCATCAGGAAATCCGTCTGCTTGTTTACCTTCCAATATCATAAAAAAAAAAATACTTGCTCTTACACTTATTAGTAATATTTACTCTTATTTCAAGTTTAAGTTAGGTAATTATGCTCATTATTCTGGAATATTTTAACGTTTTATTTTTGTTTGTTTGACCGCCTCGTTATTCGAGTGGCTAGCGTACACGCCTAACTACGCCGACCAACGAGAGCAGGCAATTGTGTGATAAATGATGATTGTACAGTTGTATGAAGTTTTTGTTATTTTTTATGTGTATATATTCGATGAATGTATGTGTGTCTTCATTTTTTCTTGGTGTTGTAAAAATATAAACTAGTATTAGCATTTTTTTATTTAAGATATCTGTATTGTGTATTTTTTTTTCATATAGATTACCACCTCGTCAACATTACTCGTAAAGCTCCAATGCCAGCAAAGAGCTAGGGACAAATGAAAATCAGCGTTTCACTGTCAGTAACACTAGCTAAATTTGTTTCCTTTTGCCAAAATCTTTTTTTTTAATTAAGTTTCTTTTCAATTTGTTAATAATCCTTTATTTAGTATACTTTAAATTATAAGTAATTAAATTAAATATAGATATTCGTATTTTTCAAACCCTTTGGCAATAAATTTATTATTATTATTATAAACACTTAGATGTCTGCATATCCGGCTCTGGATGTTTAACAAATTTATTCTTGTATATATTTAAGTATTTCTTTGTATTAAAATCGTTGACTAGCACCCATAACACAAGCATATAATTTGCTTACTTTGGGGTTAGAATCAATTTGTGTAACTTTTTCAGGGATATTTATTTATTTATTAAGTTACCTGTGGAAACTTCTCTTTCTCTGGACATTCTATTTCCACGATTTTCTTCCATCTCTTTGGCGACGTTTCTATGTCTCTATCCAAATTCCGAAATTCATCTTTGCTAGCTAACGAGCAAATACCACCCCAGCTTTGATTTGAAAGGAAATCAACTGGGCTAGTTACATGTGGCTTGATAGGAAAACGTAAGAAAAAATCTAATTCCACAGGTGAGACGTCTTCACTCATTAGTAAAACCTGGAGAGTAATTAAAGTTTATTTACTACTAGCTGTATACCCAGGTTATCGTCATCATAGAACAGATTTTCATGCAAATTTTATTCCTCGTGATAGTCTCATCGGGGTTGATTTTTAAAAAAAAAATATTGCTTTTATTCAAACATGGGTTTTTACCTATATGCATATCGAATTTCATCACAATTAGTTCTACGGTTTAACCGTCAAAAAGCAACAGACAGACAGACTTTTCTTTTTATAAAATGAAAAGTGAAATATTTTGTTAACTATTATAAACTTAATTTAAGTAAAGAAATCATGGTTGCCGAGGAGTTTGTTTTGTCGTTTCTTCTCCTGACTGACTAGAGTTGGAAACGGTGGTAGTGTACGGTAGATAGGATTAAAACTAATCTACCTTTACAATTATATGTAATAAGCTAATTAACTATATAAATTAAATATTTAATAAAAATTTCAAAAGTGTTGTGATTTAAATATTAACATGTATATAAATATATTTTTTTAATTTAATTAAATATTTGCACACCAAAATGTAAAAGAATATGTTGGTACGCATTTTTGTTACAACATTCTAACACACATATTCCGCAAATAAATATTTGTTTCATATTCATTAGTATGGGTCCAAGAACACAACAGAAAAAGTCTACAGTCAAAATCTTATAAAATATTATACATACTTGAAACGTCATTTGTGAGGCAAATATAAGTTTGTCGCACTCAAATAATCCTCTAGATGTGTATTGAAAAACTGAATATGTAATACAGTCGATAAGGTTCTTGATGCGTAGGCTTACTTCCTCAGCTGGTTCTGCTTTTGAAATTGCCTTTTGAAATACCACACTGAATGCCTGTTAAGAATCAAATACAAATCAGCAATTTGAGTTCAAACATTCTTTTTTTATGATAATGAAAGGCAAACAAGCAGACGGATTTCCTGATAGTAAGAAAGTCACGCCGTCTAGAGGCACCAAAGGCGGTAATGGTGCGTTGCCAACCTGAGGCCGGGATGTTAGGCGTCGAGCAAAAGTAAGTTGATCGGCTAATGTACCCTCCGAACCAGGACACGTCAACGGCAAGCATTGGACGTTATAGCGGCAGGAAAAGGTAAGGCGTTGGTACCAAGCCGGGCGAGTCACTGCGAAACTCTACCACCTAGTAGGATGTCACGGTGTTCGTGACGGTAAGCCTGTGCTTGCCTTTTACGAGTTGCCTGGCAGGAAGGCAGATGGTCTATTCTGCAAAGGAGCCCGGACCAACACCAGGTAATTCTAGTCCAGTGGTCTGCACAAATTATCAAATATTTACCTTGAGTGAAAACTGGTAAATGGGATTTATGGTATTCAAGTCATTGAGGATGAAATACAGTAGAGAAGCCCGTGCTGCTGCTGGTCGATAAAATTCTCTAGCTTGATCTATTTGATGAGAAGTAATCTTAGCTTCTGCTACCTGTGGAAAAAAGTGATCAAGAATTCAGTATGAACACTGAATAATTTTAATACAATAAATATTTATTGAGCACCAAATACATAGAAATTACAATTACATTATATAAAACTTAAATTATAAGATACACAAAGGCGGCCTTATAGCCAAGACAGCGGTCTCTTCCAGGCAACCCTCGAGTATGGAACAAGATTGAGCGGAATACTGTGTAATGGTGATCTTAAAAATATAAAAATGCATTTAATACTAGACAAAATAAATCATCCTTAAAGCAGAAGCCTGTTTTAGAATAGGTATTAGAATTTAGAACATGCAATAAAAGTCAAATGCAACCTTAATGTAGAAAATAACGCTTTAACATACATTTCAAACTATTAATATTTGTAGCTCTCCTAATATCTCCGTGAAGTGCATTCCTAAGCCTCACTGCTTGTGAGGTAAAAGAACGGCTATAGTAACAAGTGTTACGAGAGGTAACTGGAAGAACCTACCTTTTTTTCAATATCAGCTGCAGTCTTTTTCGTTATTTCCAAATTTTCTATTAACGCAGTATCGGCTAAAATATTTTCACCTGCCGATGATAATCTTGAAAGCAAATCATCTTCAAGTTCTTTCAATTGTATTTTAAACTGATTTTGCTGTTTAGTTAATTCTGCTTTTAAATCTTCTAAATCCGGTCTTTCAGCTTTAACTACTTCCGCCAGTAATTGATCTTCTAAACCATCTCTGGTTACAGTAAAATTAACCAAAGTCGTCTGAGCTTGCATTTCAGGTTTGTAATGTGGATTTGCTAGTTTTGTATGTAGAATCAACTTAAAATGCGCATTGTACTCAATTTCTTTATCACCAATTTTGATCGCCCTTAAATAATGCAAAATATACTTATTAGGTCTATCAGACACTTAAATAACTAAGTTATTTTCGTATTTACTTTTAATGTTAATACGAGTATAATTATCATGCACACATAATTAGTATTTTAATAATAATTTTACTTGCCTCCCTTTTTTAATTAAATTGCGTCCCAGTAATGGATCAAGTACAGGATCTACAGTCTCACCAATATTTTCAAATAACACTGTTTCACCCTTAATGATAGCTTTCTCTATTGTATCTAGATAACCCTTTTGACCAAGGCGTATTACACGCAAACCGTCTCCGTATTTTTGTTTTATCCATTTTACTCCTTGTAACTAAAAAAATAAAGGATTCAACGTTTTGCATAATACTGACAAGATTGTTGTTAAAAACATAAATGTAGTAAATTAAATATATTATGACATAGTAAATACATTAAATTTAATAAGCAATTAATTTAGGTATTTTTAGCAAGAACAAAACAAAAAATATTATTTAAAATTACCTGTGGATCAATCATAAGAGGCCAACGATCAGAATTAGACAATATAGTAGCGTTCTCAGTACTCATTCTATCAGAAGGAAGTCCCTCATTTTGCCACATTGCTATAGTGGTATCATCAGTTAACATAGTGAGGGGGTCCAGTCCTTCAGTTATAGGGATTGGTGGCTAAAAGATAATAAGAAATAACAATATAATTATTTTGTAAAATGATTTTAAACTTATATTTTGATAAAGTTGAATATCTACCTCTAAAGTTTTTAAAAATGTAAGCCAGTTTTTGTGTAACAGATCCAATCTATATAACTTTGTAAAACATCCAACATACGAGATGAATGCACAAATAAGAAGGACGTCACCTGGTAAAGTTGTACTCTGCTGCATGAAACTAAAACAAAGAGATAAAATTATTAAATAGATAATAGTAGCAATAAATTACGTATAGTCACAGGATAAAAGTAATTTTTTAAATGTATTTTTTTTAATTAATAATTGAGGTAGTAGTAGTACTATACATATTTTAACCTTTATTTGAAAATGTAAATTAGTGTTCCATTGTTATTGGTTTATAAACTGTGAAAAAATATTGATTAGAATATGTACAACGTTACATGAATATTATTTATTTAAATATTGTTAATGATAGCATCTATATTTATTTTTAGCCAATAATATAAAAGAAAGGTGATAATATGTGAGGTACGAAAAAAGATGCGGAGTATAAAAATTGAGGTACGGTGAGGTAAATTTAAAATATTTTATGGATGAACGTACTTTGACACAGCTTCAGCCCATCTTACATTTTCACTTGCTAATCCATTAACTAAACGATTGGCTAGCTGTATGGTACGATTAGTAGCATCTGCCTCTTGTTGACATTTTAACTTTTCTAGTGTTGCTTTTTCAAAATCTGCTGTAAGTGTTGCGAGTTGCTCTTCTAGCGACTGTAATGAGAAAAATATTTACAAACTTATCGATGTTTATGTTACTTGCATAAAATAAGCATAACAAATATATTGCAATTGAAGGGTCTTACCGCAACTTTGGACTTTATAGCTTTCAATTTTTCTGTGGCAGCAGCTAATTCTGCATTTGCTGCAGCCAGAGCCTTTCGCTTGGGCTCAACATCACAAAAGACTTCGTAGAATTTAATAATATTAATCACCCATGCGCAAAGACCAGCAGCAGCTGCTGATTTAGATCTTACAAATTCTAAAATTTTAATTTTAACTTTTTTTTATATCCTGTACTAATATATGTAATACCAATGAACACCTTTTTTTGAAAGAGCTTATGTTTACATTCTACAATTATACTTTGTATGGTAACATAAGAATGTATATATTACTAAAAGCTTATCAGAAAATGATGAAAACAAAAAACAGAAACATTAAAAAATATATACCAAGCAGTTTTACCTGGTTCGAATTCTGAATCCTTAAGATAGGGCTGAATGGCTTTGATAACATCTGGATGAATATTTTCCTTGTCGTAGTTTATAAGGGATTCCAAAAACACATCAACTTTGGCCATTGTAATCTATTGAAAATAAAAAAAAACAGTATTACAATAAATTTGGCTAAATATTATTTGAAGAGTTATAGCACATTAAAACACACATACAGTCCTAAGATGGCATTTAAAAATATAATCTGTCATTGTCTTATAAAAACAAACACAGTTGGCCACCATTATTTGATCAATATCCAGTATGCTTAAATTTATACTTAAAAATAAACTGGGATAGGTCTACTTTGTAGTAAATTTCTTAGTCAGTAAAAGCTGAAGTAGGTAATGGCATTTATGGCTAAATTACCAAATCTAATCACCTTAGCTGCTTTCCAGCTTCTGTCTTTCGGTATTTTACCACCAGGTGCCAACAAAACCATGACTGCTGCTGTAACATTGGTAACAACACCTGGAGGAGAGCCAAAAGATTTGAGCTCAGTAAGATTTGCTTTATTAAGCGTATTTAAAGCTTCTTGAGCAGCGACTAAGGCAGGTTCTGCTTTGATAAGATCTTCTTCACAATCTTTTTGTTTCTTTGACACCTCTTCTGCTATTACTGCTACTTTTTCTTCTTCCTCATCGGCTATAAAGAAAATTGAAAATAAGTTTGACAAACAGTTTGACCTAATTTCAACATTGTGATTTCCCACGAGGACATGCATTTGTATGATGAACATTTAGACATCTGCATTTTTAGGTCTGGGTGTTTATTAAATTTATTCTGATATCTAATTAAGTATTTCTATGTATTAGAATCGTTATTAAATTTATTCTGGTATCTAATTAAGTATTTCTATGTATTAGAATCGTCCAGTAACACAAGCATAAGCTTTGGAATTAGATTCAATTTGTTTAACTTGTCCAGGAATATTTCTATCAAAATTAAATGTAGTTAGAGGTAGGCAGGTAGTTCTAACATTTTAGGAAAGTAATTATTACCCTATTGTATTTTTTCTGTATTTGGTGCTATTTCAAAGCCAGAATGATTACATTTTTTCCATACCTAAGGCTTTTTCACTTTGTACTTTTGCAGTTTCCACTCCAACCATTTCTATGAGTTTATCAGCAGCTTCATTTTTCTGTTGCAATTCTACTTCTTGTATTGCTAACTTAACTTTTAACTCATCTACTTGAGATGCAGTTCCTCTTAGTTTTTCCAAACCATTTTCTAATCTGGGTATAACAATCAAGAAATTAGTTTTTATTCTTTTTGGTACCAACTCATTTTAGTATACTAATTATATTTACCTGAATATTTTAGCTCGCAATTCCTCTGTTTTCTGATTTACCAACTTGGAATATAAACTAATTTGCTCAAGAAAACTTTTCGGTGTTGTGTAATTGTACCTTCTCTCATTTGCCAGGTATGCTTTGGATATCGAATTTACTGATGTGTGTACATATGCCAAAAATCTTGATACAGAATCTCGAAGAGTTATCTACGATCATATATAAAGGCATAAGATCATTCTTGAAGCTTTTGTGATCTAAGTAGATCAGTTGTATTGGTTACCCCAATTAAAATTATCTAGCTTTGTTACCTCTATTGCTTTTATACTTTTTGACGTGACAACATCTTATCATTCGATGGAACCGGCTGCAGGTACCAAAGAACATGACGCATGCGGCGTTACCTCGCTCTGAAGCGTGCCATTGAAGGCTTGAAGTGCAAGCGAGAGAGCGGAACGAGCGACTAAAAGACACAATCGGCCTCCCTTCTTATGACGTTGTCACGTTCAACTATCTTCAGTAAACCGACTTTACAGACAACTGCTTTTTGTCCAGCGTTATTATTTAAAAGAAATAACAGAAAAAATTATCTCAAGGTAAAAGTTCGAAACGGAATCGCAAAAAAATAAAAAATTGCTGAAACACAGTTTTAAAACTGTTTCAGCACTGAAACTTGACTGATTTCTGTTGAAATAAAAGAAATGATGAAAGGATTAAAAGTTGTTGGTATTGTACAATCAACTAACAATACGTAATTACTATCTGTATTTACTGAAATTTATCAAAGGTCATACAGAACATACCTAATTAATATATTTTCCTTAAAATATCACCCAAATCCAATTTAAAGTCCAGGTAGATAAATACTAATTGTATTAAGCTGGTTTACTATAAAATTTACTTAGTATCTACAAACTTGTTTTCTTGTTTTTATAACTTGAAAACTTTGAACAATACCTAAACTTTAAATTTTGTCAATTTCCGCAATAAATCAACGTGATCACATAATAAGACTATTTAAAAATTTTAACAAATTTTCTAATTTTAACAAAAAAGCTCTTCAACTAATCAAAACTACTGAATATATCGATAAGTTTTAAATGCAAAACGAGAAAATAAATCACTCCATATTGTACAATTATCATTCAAAATGAAGCTATAAACGTTGTATCCTTGTCCACTCCTTAGACCACGTGAATGTTGTTTTTTTGACTGTTATAAAAAATCTCAGTGACATGAATATTGCATTAAATAGTATAAATTTATCGTGTTGTGTAATAGTTATAAATTTTTAGAGTTAAAGTGATAAATTTAAACGACTATTTTTAAGTTTAATAAAATGCTAAATTTATTCTATTCAATTTGTGTACCCAAAAAATTAAGCTGGAACTAGTGACCAAATTATTAGTTAAATATATTTTTGATCCTATTTGTTGGTGTTGGTATATAATGAATCAAATCTGCCAGGTTTCGCAAGTATGTATCAAGTGAATTTGCAAAATGTCACCAACACTTACGAATTATTAATAGCCTAAGGCACCCATAGATTACTTTGAAATAGAAACTACCGTCTGACGAATTACCATCTTAAATGTAGTCCTTTAGATCAAAAGGTTAGATGTCAAATAATTTAGGCGCATAAAAACTACAAAAAAATTGACTCCAACTTCATTATTCGGTCCCATTACTTTTTTGACTTTTTAAAGGTAAATTATAATAAACAAATAATAACCATAAAGGCACATTTTTTTAGGAAGCGACTGGTGATTTTTGTGTTATACTAATACTTAAATATATAAATATAAATAAATAAATAAATATCACTGGACAACTCACACGAATTGAATCTAACCCCAAAGTAAGCAAATTATATGCTTGTGTTATGGGTGTTAGTCAACGATTCTAATACGTAGAAATACTTAAATAGATACCAGAATATATTTAATAAACACCCAGACCCGGAAATGCAGACATCTAAATGTTCATCACACAAATGCCTGCCCCCGTCGGTAATCGAACCCGAGCCTCGTGTTTTGGTTGATGTAGTTAAGCGTGTACGTTAGCCACTCGACCAACGAGGCGGTCAAATGTATATGTAAATGTATATGTATATATAATGTATATATATGTATATGCTTGAGTTATGTAATGTACCTTGATGATATTGTCGCATAACGTAGTAAACATAATTCAAAAAGTTCCTACCCACTGTTGGTCTGGGTCCTCTGAGTAAATTTGGCCATCTGCCTAAATAGCATCCGCTACATACCAGCAGCTAGTATGAGGTTAGTATGAGGTAGGCCTTCCATCCCAGCCTTGGGACCACCTGTAACGTCTATAGTGTCGATTGGCCTCGGTTGTCTCTTACCATCTTAACCGTGTGCTTGTTCACTGACCTCTCATATAAAAAATACTCTTGAAATCATAACAAAAGCTTTATGAAACCACCTCGGTATCATGAACTTCCTTTTGGAAGAGCAACCGTCAAAACTGTTCGATATTGGTGGTAATTCTGCTGTTCACAAACTAATCTTATTTTAGATGCATGTTCTCTTTTTCAAACAAAACAAAATCGAAAGAGATGGAACAGTTTAGATTTGTCAGATTACTGCGGACAAGTCTAATAATGATGTTTTTAATCAACATTTTCCGAGTAATAGATTGAACGTCTGTAGAAATGTCGCGTATAAGCTTATCTGACACCACTAAAAGTGTTTTGTTTCTTTCTATTAGAGATAGAGATAGCAATAACTTAAAATTATCGTATTTTTATTTTTTTATTTTTTTAGCAGTTGCCCTGTGCGTGGGATAAATTTCTATAAATTTTAAATGCAAGCACTTGCAATACGATGCAAGAAACGAAAGTTATGGCCATACTAAAATGTGAATTTCATCGGTGATGAACTCATTTGGTGGGTACTCAGAATTGTGTATCTATAGGACATAACTACCCGCGGTAACGGGTTAGAAAGGAATTAAAAATTTCGCCACGGGACTTGAATCCTCAGTAGCTCAATTGGTTAGAGCATTCGTCGGCTTGAGACGAAAGGTTACAGGTTCAAATCCTGTCTGGGGCGAAATTTTTTCTTTATTTAAAATTTATAGGAACTTAAAATTAGTTTAGTGAGTGCGTAACAAAATTATCACCATTGGGCGAGTAATCACGTCACAAACATACAGTAGAATTTAAAATATTTGCATGTCTACTTCGCCATCTCACTCTGCGTCACTGTATTCGACCATGACAGGCTCTTACGTTGATGGGTTCAAATCCTGTCCGGGGCGTTTTATTTCTTTAAAATTTGAAGAAATGTAACCCAAGCACAGAGCAAGGGTTTAAAAAAAATATGATAACGCGAATAGGTAAGACTTTGGCACCATCCTATTCAACAGCTGCTTTGTACCCTACTAGCTGTAACAGACTGCATACATTTTTGATAACCTAGTTACAGTAGTACCATTTAAATTCGGCTATTTTAATCAAGCTTCGGAAATCCGATTGTATTTCAAAGATTTGTAGAGTTGTTATTACATAATTAATCATTTCGCTTAAATCTAGATTAGCTCAGTCAATTTAAAAATAAAGGTGTAAAGTCGAAGCGTATAATTTAAATAGTACTACTGTAACTGAGTTATAAAAAATGTACCCGTTGTAATATTTTACTTAGTACAGTAACTAAGTAAAATATTACAACGTATACCTACTTACCGACATTAAAAGCATAAATTTTGTTCCACCCTTGAGGTCTAAATTTTCGACGTTCAGCTACCACAGTATGAAAATAGCACAGCGCAAATGGAATAGATTATTATACCTATTAACTACCTAATAGCATAACCACTATCAAGCGATGGGGTCTTCATATCTCACTTGAATTTTGTTAAAGTTAGGATAACTTACGGGTAATGCGTGTAATTCCTCTAAAAACTTCATTGAAACAGAAACCAATGCTTCTTGTGGCCACTCGTGGAACCAGTTTATAGACGTGCAGTTGATCAGAGCTGGGAACTTCCTGGACCTCACCCGCAAAGTAGAACCGACAGGTGAAAAACATAATACCACTTTTAGCTGCTTGCGTACTCGGTCTATGAAGAATTTCCAGCAGTTTTCTCTTGTGTCAGGTAATCCTGCGCCTTTGACCTGATTAATATGGTATTACGGTCTTAAATTTTATTTTTTTGGATAATGAGGCACAGGTACCTAAGATTAGAATTTATTCTTTCACTGACGGCACTTAATAAAATTCGACTTTTTTGGAATAGGAGACGAACCAAGCAATTAACTGAACTAGTGGTCACCCATTGGTCGAAATTCGACAATAATAAATTTTACTATCTTGCTGATAAGAACGCCATCTTCATTTCTCAAGACCAACTACTTCGTTTCGAAACTTTTTAGTGCGCAATCTGTGATCTTTTATCGTTATCATCAATATATTTGTTTGTGTGTGTCAAATGCACGGTAGTGAGGGTAATGTTTTATTTATTGATTTAATGTACTTTATCCCACCAAAAACATTAATGGAAAAAAGGAGAGCCAAGTTCAATACAAAATTATGCTTGGCTGTAAACTCCGCCGCAAAAAGAATGGAAATCTTAATGGATGCCAAGTTCTGTGCAAAATCCAAAAACTTACTTATAGGAACAAAATAACATTATGATTAAATATGAAACTCTATTTCTTTGTTTTATTCGATACCTATAACAAATGCTGTTATTTCAAAATAAGAGATCTGATAGAAGGTTAGATTTAACTTGGCCAGTTTTCATTACATCAGTTATTTCATAACAATATTCAACATAATATATATTATAAAAACTGATAAAAACTGGCCAAGTCAAATCTAAACTACTATCAGATCTCTTATTTTTTCCTTCATATCTTTATAATCGTTTGAGCTAGCTTTATGAAATTTCAGATTCCTGATGTCCTTATGGATATGATTACACACACGTAGTTTTATATATTTACGTTAAAAAGATTTTGAGTTATAAAAGGGTCAAAAGTGGCATCAAGTTGTTCGTGTAAAATTACACTCGGCGCTGGCTAGCCAGGTCTTTGCTTGAACTTGGCTTGACACACTGCCGCGTGTCTAGATAAGCATTCTTATTGAAAAATATTAGCGTTCTGCACTTTTCCTACACATCATTATCATTATCATTATATATAGGTAATAAAACTAAGTTGATAAAACGTGCGTGCCGATAAAACTTAAAAAGGATTCCCGATACGTTAAAGGGACTTATAACTATATAAGCACTAGCAATAGCCCTTTATCCCCCCTTGAACATGAAAGTTCGCGTTTTAAATTAAAGGGCGTATTTTTAAAGATATAAGGGGTTTTCCAATTCCTCATCTTGAAAATTAAGTGAAGTAGTGGCGCCATCTGTCAAAAACTGCCAGTTGCATCATGATAAATTTAGTACGGGACCGTCTCGAAATCATGACCTATTTTTTTAAAAAGGAACCATCAAAATCGGTTCGTTATTGACCGAGCAATGGATATACAAAAACCAAAAATTAAAAAAAAATAGGCCTGATTATAAAAACACAACAGAGTGAATTTTGTATATTTTTTTCCTGTATCTGCTGTACATGAATTTTTACCTCATTTCGCACTCCAGCAATAATATTCTCTACATCATCATCAGGGAACAAGTCCCCCACTTCACCAGAAGCCAGTAAATCATTAATGAGAACTAGGAATTGTTCATTTGCAACTTGAGCATCAGTCATCAAAAACATTATTCCGACGTTCTTCAAACCGGTTTTTATGTAAAGCCCTGAAAGCTCGTGCTGAAATTGCGAAAAAAATATCATCAATATTTCATTTATTAATAAAATTTCTACTCGTGTTGATCCGGGCACCTTTGCAGACCACCGCCTTACCTATTCCTACCGTCATTTTTTTTTTTGAATGACTAATGTGTCGCCAACCTCGCGGTTTTTACAACTTCACCGGGCTTTAACTACCGTCATAATGTCAGTGGTTGCCGTTGACGTCTTTTAGTTTGGAGAGGAAGGAATCCGGTAAACTTACTTTTGCATGAGGTCTAACATCCGGGCCTCAGGTTGTCAGCGCATATTTACCATCTTTGATGCCTCTAGGCGGCGTGAATTTCTCACCATCAGGTAATCTGTCTGCTTGTTTACTTTTCAATATCATAAAAAAAATAAGTTACCTAAAAGATGTACGAACAAGAAAGAAAAGAAAGAAAGACGAAACAATTTGTATGAGTGGCACCAAACTTCGCAAAAGGCAGTTGGAGATATTCTAAATATTTCTATAGTTTAATTTTGTTAGAATTCACAAATAGACATAACTATGTCAATATGTTACAATTAGCTGATTTATAGATAGTAGGTTTACAAATTTTTGTGATAGCTTGCTTGAATTTGTGTAATAAGTTTGATGTCGCAATTACATCAGTGCTGACTATTGTGGTTTTCCAGTTTGAATAATAGAAAGTAGCCGGTAAACTTCTTTAGGTACTTAAGAAGTCTGAAATGTGATATCACCATTAAAATTTTATATTCAAATTTATTAAGTTTCTAAAACGCTATTGATACAGGAGATACATAGATAAAAAGCTTCCTTTGTATCGTGATCAAAAGGAAGATTTCGTTTTTAAAAGATACATAATAATTACTTAATGTAGATTTAAGTTTTTAATGATCGCTTTTTAGTTTTGAGAAAGGTATTTCACATACATTGACATAGTTATGTCGATTTGAAAAATGTTTAGAAAACCCAGATGTGTTACTATCATTTTGTGAAGTTTTGTGATGGTCATATAATAAATTGAGTGTTTTCCTCTTAGGTAACTTTTCACTTTGGTTTTTTGGTTTTCCCCGTGTTGGTCCGGGGTCTTTTGCATAATATACCATCTGCCTTCCTGCCAGGCAGCTTCGAACACCGTCACATTCTACTAGGTGGTAGAGTTTCGCAGCAACTCGCCCGGATTGGTACAACCGCCTTACCTATTCCTGCCGCCATAACGTCAGTGCTTGCCGGTGACGTGTTCTGGTTCGGCGGGTAAGGTAGCCGGTAAATTTACTTTTGCTCTAGTCCTAACATCCCGGCCTCAGGTTGGCAACGCACCATTACTTGCTTTGGTGTGTCTAGGCGGCGTGAATTTCTTACCATCAGGTAGTGGTGTTATGCGACATTTCGCCTTACATCTTGGCTACAGGACAGTGACGCACGTATAAAATCTATGGCGCCTATAGGAATCGGGTATCTCTCAACATCAGAAAAACTTTTTGATTATTTGCTGACCTCGCACAATAAAAAAGATTGATATCATTACGTTTACTATCCTTGCTGTCATATCATCAGTGCTCGCCACTGTCTAATTCCGGTCGCGAAGACAGAAATATCAGAGGAGGAATAATTTGACCTAGATTGGCAACACCTTTGGAATATTTATGACGTCTTACTGTTTTGATGTCTTACAGCTTACCATAAGACAATGTATACGTATGTATGTGTAGTCAATATTTAAAAAAAACAGGGGCTACCTTCAAATCTGCGACTCCGTACCCTTTCTTTAATTGTATTTGTAGTACTTCTAAACTCGATATAAAAGCTGCCAATCGTGACAACGACTGTTTTCCAGAACCACCCACTCCCACCAGTAAGGCACTGCCTCTTGGGCTTTCCAATATTCGACTTATTCTTAAAAAATATACATATTATTCATTACAAGCTTATATTTAGTTTCACCTGTTCCTGGTTTTTTTTAAATATGAATCAAACCAAAAGACGGTTCACCTGATGAAAAATTTTCTAAGCTGCCTACGAACAGTTGCAACACCAGGAGTTTCACAGGTGCGATACCGAAAAATGGAGCTCTTATTTTGAAGGAAAATATTGCCGCCGGTAACATATTCTATAATAGTTTAGTGCGAGGTGAAAATGACTACGGAAACGCACAGTGATAGACAGGATGGGTAGTAGGGTATTGATCCTATTAATGTTATAAATGCGAAAGTTTGTATGTATGGATGTTTGTTACTCTTTCACGCAAAAACTACAAAGCCGATTACGATGAAATTTGGTATGTAGGTAGCTGAAGACCCAGAATAACATATAGGCTACTTTTTATCCCGGAGTTCCCGCGGGATTGGGACTTACGCGGGTGAAACCGCGGGGCGCAGCTAGTAGTTATAATATGGTTGTAGTAATAGTTCATAGTGGAATCTTTGCAAGTTTTATTTTTTTCCCCGTGTTGGTCCGGGCTTCTTAGCCGAATAGACCATCTGCCTTCAGGCAGCTCGTAAAAGGCCAGCATATGCTTACCGTCACTAACACCATCACATCTGACTAGGTGGTAGAGTTTCGCAGAGACTCATCCGCATTAGTACCACCGCTTTACCTATTCCTGCCGCCATAAAGTCATTACGTGTTCCGGTTCGGAGGGTAAGGTAGCCGGTAAACTTACTTTTGCTCGGGGCCTAATATCCCGGCCTCAGGTTGGCAACGCACCATTACCACCTTTGGTGTCTCTAAATAAATATTGTAACACGGAACTAATCTGATGATGGAACGAAAAGACCAGTGGTGGTGTGCAACATCTTGCCGTTGTATAAAGTCTTGTCCTAATGATAGTAATACACACACGTATCTTCTAGCCAAATCCCTTGCTGATGTAAGCAATGCATCAGTAACATACAGTGTCAATAGGTGACGGTTTTCTGTGACCACCAAGATAGTCGACTGATTGCTATATTATAACATTATCTATTTATTAAACCACATCAAAATCCATAACACAGTTTTATACATTTAAGCATACATGGGGACAGACCGAGGAAAACGAGTTTGTTTTATACTATGTAGTGGCAACAATTTTTTACCTGCATATATGCATCATAGCATCCTCGAAAAGCACCAGGTTCATGGCTGCAATAAGGTCGTTATAGCTTGACAGTGCTTCCGTCAGCAACTTGTTGAGCTGGTCCCATGACTCTATCGGCATATATTTAGGGTCACCAATGCCACCCGCGAAATGACAGTAGATGTTTGGACGTTCAAATACTACCCCCTCGTCAATATCCTACAAAATATTACAAATATTTAATATGTTTTTGCTATTTATAAAATAATTAGCAAAAAAGTATCTTCATTCCCCCATCCACGAAGGGATTGGCAGAGATGCAACTAGGGCACTACGACTAGCCGAAGACATTAAGTTCCACAATATGCTAGGTGGATAGCCTATCGCCAACCGTGCAGCGTTATTTTAGTAGAAAATACACATTCCCACTTTTTTGTTGCCCGACCTTTTCATCTTTGATAGATTTGTTTGTAGACCGAAATCGGGATCTCAAGAAGTCAAGTCCGAAAAATTAAAATGTTATTCGAACTTCGTTCCGCCCTTTCAGTTTGTACGGGAAAAATTAAAATGTCGTTTTTCCTAGTTTCTTCGCTGTTTTAAGGGCTGTGTGTTACCCCATGTACTTCTCCCGGTTCTAAGCTATCTCTCCACCAATTTTCATCGGTTTAACTATCACGGCTGATTCATCTTTCATATTTTTTTTGTCTTTATTGTTTTTAAGGTGTATTCTGCTATTTGGGGCGGCGTTAAATCCAACGAATCAAAAACCATGAAAATTGGTCCAGCAGATCTCGAGTAACAAGTGTTTTAATAAACCCGACTTTCTTTTATATACATATATATATATATTATTATTAAGTGGAAATCACTTAATAATAATCGTACTCCTCACGAGTAATAATCACACCTCTTAGGTAATTTTATATTATTAGCAACCAGTAAGATCTACAGTGTCTATATGCGACGACTGTCTTTAAATATCACGAAATTGCCTTGCCTGCGTGGAATTTTGAAATTGCCTTGTAGTTCCACTAAGTTGTATAACCATTCTTTTACTTTTGATGCTGTGAAACTCTGAAATTCATTGCCTTATGAAATTCGGAGTATTCATTCATTATCAGTTTTCAAAAAGGCAGTAATTGAGCGTTTTGATGTATAATTAATTAGCATGTTGGCACTTTAGTCATAATTAGTAATTTAGTTTGTGTTTTGTTGTATAGTAAGTTTTTGTATTGTGCACTGTATGTTCTATATTTCTTTTATACATTCTCACTATTTTGGGTTTGCTGGAAATCTCTTTTAGAGATAAGCTCGCCTTTTGTATAATGTTACATATTTACTTTTTTTTTACTTTTTGTGTACAATAAAGAATTAAAGAAAGAAAGAAAGAAGAAAGCCGATTGCTTGAAACAATACAAACCTCAAAGTTCTTTTTACAAATATCCACTTGCATTTTAAGAAAAGCGTCTATGTCTTTGTCTTCTGTTAGTTTATCGCCATACACTCGATGGGTTTCGTGGAGCCAGAGTCGAATTATGTCAGAAGGATTTACCAAACACTCATTAGTACTGAACAAGAATCCCTAAAATGAAACTGTTATTTTAACTTAAATTATGGGGAGTAGATAAATTAAGTCTTGCTAAGCTTTGTTTCCAAATTAAGGTAGCCCTATGAGCTAATGTTTTAGCAAACTCTAAGTTCTAAGTAGTAAGTAAATCTCTAAGTAAAATTTTTCACAAATTTAAAACCAAAACAAAATACTGCACCAAACATAACAAGAGTCAAAGTCACGGTATTCTTTTTTCGATTATTTCTTTTTAAAATACTGAAAGGCAAGCATGCAGGCGGATTTCCTGATGGTAAGAAATTTCACCGCCTAGACACCAAAGGTGGTAATGGTGCGTTGCCAAACTGAGGATGTAGAGTTTAACGTTAACCTTAACTACCACACCTTAATACGTCAACGGCAGGTACTGCCCATATGGTGGCAGGAATAAGTAAGGAGGTGATACCGATTTGGGTGAGTCCCTGCGAAACTCTTTTACCTAGTCACATGTCACGATGCTAGTGACGGTAAGCCTATGCTCTTTTTAAAGAGCTACCTAGCAGGAAGACGGGTAGTCTTTATTGCAAAGAATCCCGGACAACTCCTATATTATTAATAATCTCATCCAAAATAGTCAAAAATACTTATTTTTCTTACCACACGACAACTATGAAAAACTTAGGCTACCGATAAACCTGTATTATGCTACTGATTAGTCCGCAGCGACTTGCTTGCATTGGTACTATTTCTGCCACCATAACTTCCAATGCTTGTTGTTGATGTGTTCCGGTCAGAGGGTAAGGTAGCCGGTAAACTTACTTTTGCTCGAAGGCTAACAGCCTCAGGTTGGCAACACACCATTACCTACCGCCTTTAGTGTCTCTAGGCGGCGTGAATTTCTTACCATCAGGAAATCCGTCTGCTTGTTTCCCTTCCATTTTCATAAAAAAAATGATCTGTGTTAAACATTTTGATATTATACGTATAAAGGAACCTAGCATACGTATTTACTTTCGAAGATTCTTGCGTGCGGTCATTTGAAGAACGAAAACAACGGCAATTTTAAATTTCAAAAATGTATTATTTGGTTTTTCAAAATTGTAATATCAACCTTCATACCTGAAATATATTAGAGATATCTCTCAAGTTAAAAATATAATGAAACTTTATAGCTGTAGGTAAGAATATCTGGGATACTTTGTTGTGAAGCGCTATGGCAGCAGCAACAACATTTGCTAAAACAAAGAGGGTATGTTATAAACTTAAATATTTACAATACTTAAATACATGAAAACCTTAAGAATCAGAATCAGAAATATCTTTATTCACTTGAACCATAAAAGTGGTATTTGTGCGCGTCGACATTTTTTTAAACTACCACCGGATCGGAACGCGGCCACACACCGAGAAGATCCGGCGAAAGAAACTCAGCGGGCTTGTCTTTTTTCAAAAATAAACTAGATTAAAAATATAAATTACAATCTTACTTTAACTTAAATATACATAACGTAAATGCGTTTGTTCATTGAGTTATTTCAGAAAAGCTAGTCGTCAATTAATGTTTCTGGGTCATTTCTTTTCCCAAATCAACTTGTCTTTTATAGTTGTATCAAGGCAAGACCTATTGAATCAATGTTAATACGGCTTACTTTGTTTTGTTTATAATAACAACAAAATCGAAATACAAATAAAAAATAGAGAATACGGAGTATTTAAATTTAAATCTAAATTGTTATTTTAATTTTGTAAATGATTATAATGTTATTTAATGTTAACTAACTTTGCATATCAAATTATTGGCTACCGGCCAATGTTAACAATATATCTCTAAGGATGGATTTCAAGCAATCTAGATAGCTGCGTATCCGCCGGCCTATCTTAAATCTAATTGCCATATTTATCCTGTCCACATATATGTTATTGGCAAGCGATGACATAAAAATGGATCAAAATATCAATCTTGGACAGCAAGTTTTGGATTAGGATTGATTATTAATATTGGCCGTAAAATGTGTAGAACTTTAAACATATGTAATGTAAATCAGCAATAATATTTTTATCACATTTCATGCAAATAAACGATTGATTGATTTAACTGTGTTTTTATTGAAATCGGTCAATTTATATCTGTGTGGAATAGTCCATCTACATCCCTACAAAATTTAAATGTTCATTAGCAACAAGGTAGTAAAGAGCTGAGCAGCAACTTGTCCGGTAGGTATCCACCGCTTTACTTATTCATGCTGCCAAATGACATTGTCATGACACGTCCTCGAGGGTAGGGTAGCTGGTAGACTTTTACAATTGACTTGACATCCAGGGCAGAGGACAGTGATGTATCTACAACATATTATATGCGCTCTTATTATTATCTCCTCTGTGGTCTAGCGGTTCAGTTGTTGGACTTGACTTCATGAGGTCCCGGGTTCGAATCCCGGGTCGGGCAACAAAAAGAAAATTGAATTTTTCCACTTTTCTAATAAAATACAACGTTGCTCGGGATTGGAAATGTGCCCGGTTGGCGATAGGCTTGCCACCTATCACTTAGTGTCTTTGGCTAGTCGTGGGTGCCCTGGTTGTGCCTCTGCCTACCTCTTCGGGGATATGGGCGTGAAGATACTATACTTTATATTATATGACGTTTACAGGCCAAGGTTATCTTTTACCATCAGGAAAACCGTGTTCTTGTTCGCTAGTCTCTCACATAAGAATCGTTAAGAATAATACAGAACATTTTAAACCGCTGACCGGTAAATTAAAAAAAATCTAGTTTCTTGCCAGTAAATCAAAATAAATCTTGAGGCGGTCCGGTTAGTTAAAAACACCTAAAAAGAGTTGTAAATATAGCGATTACAAAACGGTGCATAAAGGTAACATAAGACATGTCTTTTATTTTTACAACATTTAACATAATAAATCGATTTATGAATTCTTAATATATATGAACTAGCATTATATACGTTTGAAGTATATAATAAATTCATTGCTCAAATTTCAACAGTCTTTTACTTTTCGACCATTAATTTTTTTGAGTAGCTTCATATTTTTCCGAAAAAAAAAACGGATTTAAATCTCTTAAGGGCCGGATCCGGCCCGCGGGCTGCAGTTTGCCCACCACTGATATAGAAATAATATATAAGTCTAACATCCTTTTCTCGGGAGTTAAAACACAGACGCTTCATTTTAGATTTTTAAAGTTGTTCAAGTATTAAAAAGTAAGATTTGTAAAGTTCAAGAGCTAAGCATTACATAACATATGACGTTGGTAACATATGAAAGTTTAAAAACATTTTTTAAAATAAATATGATACTTACATGACAGTTTCGCTATTTGGGCATTTATCCTCAACTCCGGATTCACTAAATGCTGACTTAATATCGAATGGTAGATGTTATTCAATGACTCAGTATTTGGAAAACTTATGGCAAAGACACAAAAGTGTCTTTGTAATCTTGGATTGATAGTGAAACTTCCAGAAGTTGGATTCATGCAAGACACGTATTGGGTGTTATGGATATCCTTGAGTGTCAACTTAGTACGGTCATACCAGTGGTTATAGTCTAGATGTTGTCTGATGATGGTATGTGGTTGTACTGTTCCATATGAGTCCACCTCTGGCATATTCATATCATCTATGAAGTATATTAAAGTTTTATTTCCAGGTGGTCCGTAATTACGGCCAGCTTTCTTTTCCAATGGTTTCTCTAAGATTTTTTGTAACATCTCCGAGGTTGTGTAAAAGTTGAACGGTATGGATTGAATCGCATAAGTTTCTGGAAGACTGCAAAGGTAAAGTTATGATCTTAACATATATTTTTAATGAAGTATGAACCTTTTTTCGAATCAGTTTTGACATAAATATTTTTTTTATTATATTGCGGGATTTCTTAATATTTTGAAATAAAGATGTTATAGCAACGTGGCCTACTTTGAGACATAATCTTTAAGCTAGCTTAAAGCTTGGGTATGTAAGGTACTAACCACGATAGCTCCCAAACTGGAACACAACAATGCAAAGCACTAACGCCATAGCGACAAAAAAAGGACTAATACTGGCAAGTTGTCGCAGCCACCTTAACTAACAGTATTAATTAAAAAAACTTAAGTAGTTAATGGAATAAGAGGTTAAACCTAATTACATAGTAAAATTGTTTATAAATTATTAAATTTATAATTTTTATAGTGCGTAGTGGATATCGGTTTGTATAAATTTTAGGATATTTGCGCACAACAATATAGCAGATTATGTTGGTATCTAACTTATAATAAAATCGTAGAAAAAAAAGGTGCAAGCGACTAAAAAAGAACAGAAAAACACATTTTTTGTCAGTTTTGGAATATTTGTCTATATATCAATAATTAATCAATCAATCTTAATTATTTTTTCATTCTAACAACGGGAAATCGGGTTTTTACAGCTCTCTAAACTTTCTAAAATCATATATTTTTACTGCTTCAACTCTGCAAAGATACCTTTGAAGTTTTTCGTTGACAAGTACAGTTTTTCCACATCCAGCACCGCCGACAAGCATTACTGGATGCTTCTTCTTCATAAGCAGGTCCAAAAAATACCTGATCTTTATTGTGTCAGCTGTAGGTACGAGCACCGCCTGAGACAAAAAAATCACTAGGTAATAAAAATTAGTTACTCCAAAGTATATATGTAATATGTCAAAGTTTGTAAATTTACTAAAGTTCGTACGATGATTATAATTATGCGCAGTAAACTGCAAAAAACGGTTCAAACTATTTTCGAAAGATAGCAAATAACTATAAAAAATTGTTCTAAACACTTTCAATAGAATTAGGATATTTTTGATTTACACTTAAGACTATTCAATATAACTCAAAACCACTAACCGGGTTATGATAAAACTAATATGAGACCACATTGGAATCATGACCTATCTTTCTAAAAAAGAACCAAAAAAATCGGTTGGCCATAGGCCGAGTAATAGCATAGCAAACCTACAAAAAAAATTAAAAAAATCACAGTCGAATTGAAAATCTCCTCCTTTGTTGGAGTTAATTAAAAAGACCATCAAGTTGACATACTTGCAGTGGCACATCAGAGTCCAGTTCAAACTTCGTGATTTTCTCCGTCCATGGCGTAAATTGCTTTGTCTCGGGGTCTATGTAGTAATCGAAAACGGTTCCTCCAGTTGGAAACTTTACATTTTTAAATTCATTCACCCACCATTTTGAGAACTCTAAAAGCAAACAAAATATTTTTTTATATCGTTACAGACTAGTTGGTCTAGAATATCTTATATTTTTTGTGATAGAAGATAGTTAACAGTTAGGACCCTATACGCGCCAAAGATGTTGCTGATGTAACGCTATCTCAACGCCAGCTTTTTTGCCTAAATACTAATCTACCAGATTTCCAACCTGCACTCCAAGCAAGATGCGACATTGGTGATCAATGACGTCATTTTGTTAACAATAGGTAGGGTCTAGTGGACATGTACTTAAAAATATAGTTAATGTGTATTTCAATTTTATAATAGAAACGACGCTGCTCGGAACTGGGTATGAGCCCGGTTGACGATAAGCTTGCAACCTGTCACGTTGTGTGTGTGTTGTTGTGTTAGTGCCTTCGGCTAGTCGTGAACGATCTGATTGTGCCATTGCCTACCTCTTCGGGGAAATATGCGTAAAAACAATTCCTTATTTTATGTACTTAGAAATAAATATAACTAGATAAGTTAAAAAATTTGAATTTAACGCCAAAGAAAACTAATTAAATACTAACGTTATGGGTGTTATTCAACGTGATGCCAAAACTTTGAACCCCTTTTTACGAAAATTGCGCGGACGCAGGAGCATAAAACTTGGCACACTTAGGAGAACTTTAGAAGTGCAGCAAGAATGCTTATAAAGTACATTAAATCAATAAATAAAACATTACCCACACTACCTACTACACTATGTATATTGTATAACAATATTTATTATTTAACTTAGGTAAGCAAATTAAGGTTTGTTTTTAAGAAAATTATTTTTCAGCATTAATGATTTAATTTTAGATAAATAGAAATATGCTGTTAATTTAGTCCGTATTTATTTTAATTACTTGTAATATTTGCATCTAATTTTAATTTAAATGTTTTATTGACATGGATGATTATTGTGATCGTTTCTAATTTAATTTGTATTTTAATTTTGACAACTTTATTATTGGATTTTATGTTTAGTAACTGTTGAATTTTATTTAAAATGAATTATTTGCTAAAAAATATCTAAATGTTCACTGTTATGTAAAAATATTAATGTACTACTTGACGTCGATAAGTGTCCTGTATAAGAACCTATGTCGAATAAACAAAATTTGAATTTGAATTTGAATTACCATGCATTTGACACACACAAACAAATATAGTGATGATAACGATAAAAGATCACAGATGGCGCACCATACAGTTTGGAAACAAAGTAGTTGGTCTTGAGAAATGAAGATGGCGTTGTTATCAACAAGATGTTTTAGTTTATTGTGGTCGAATTTCGACCAATCGGCAACCACTAGTCCATATAAATACTAAAATAGATGTCAAAATAAATTTAATAAACATCCAAACCCGGAAATGCAAACATCTAAATGCCTGCCCCGTCGGGAATCGAACCTGAACCTCATGGTTGGTTGGTGTAATTAGGCGTGTGCACTAACCACTCGACCAACGAGGTGGTCAAATTATATATAAAAAACCTATGTATACACCTATTCTCTATTATTACCTACTGTCAACTTAACAAACTATGTTTTCTTTGAGGTAAGATATAGGATCCGGTATTTTTAATTTAATTAATAATTAGAAAATGCAAGAAATTATAAAAAACTTGTAGTGTTCCGGCACGGTGCAGAGACCATAAACTGACAATTCACCATCAAGATGGTGATGGTGACCTCTTTTAACATTTTCATGACAAAATACGTAAAAACTATACCCTACCAACTCTATAATCAATATTTGTATCTTGAAACATTGCAGAACCAAAAGCCCAGACGCAAGCAAACACAAAAAACACATCATGCCAATCCTTCGAGCAATCTGCTGGCGTGTTTTCAGGGGTCAGGAGACAATCCAGCAAATGGCACAACATTTGTATATGGGCCATCTCCGCTATAGGTGTTATCTTCTTAAATCTGTTTCTCACAGTTTCTAAACAAGGGGGAATATATTTATCAAATAATATCACCAAGTTTGATTTCTCGGCTGGTATTTTTCGTGTTTCTATCCAACTTGTCACATACCTAAAATGATTTTTGTTATTATAAATTAGGTAATGTAAAAAAATAAACGATAGCAGTTTTATAGAATATTGGAATAACCATACTCGTTGAACACCATAATAATACTATATACTATAAAGCAATAAACTTTTTTTGCCAATTTTATTTTATTGGTGTTTTAAAAAAATAACGGCACATATCAAATCCCAGGGATTGGATATTTGCCCGGTTGATGATAGACTTGCCACCTACCACATTGTGTGACTTAGTGCCTTTGGATTGTCGTGTGTTCCTTGGTTGTGCCTCTGCCTACTCCTTCGGGGATATGGGCGTGAAGATACTTTTTTTCTCTATTTAATTTTAAGAGATTTAATTTTAAGAACGAGGTTTAACAATAAAAATATATAAGAAAGCCGTGTTAGCTACACTAAATGTAACTCAAGAACGGCCAGAAGAAGGAAATAAGGTAATCTTCTTTTACGTTCAACTGCAAAGAAACTAGGAAAAACAACATTGTCATTTTTCCCATACAAACTGAACAAGTTAAACGAAATAGCTAGTTTAAAGTTAATTTAATTAACCTATACATTCGATCTTACAAACACTTAAAAGCATTTAACGAATGGGTGTACAACGGTTTTTAATGAAATAAAAAATAAATAAAACTTTGTATTTAGTGAAAGTGCATGGGTAAATAATAAGTGAAGTAAGTTATTTATGTATATGCCATATATTAGAAGATATAATATGTGGTAGTTTTGGTGTTAAAAGTAATAGAAATCAAAAAACATAAAAAACCAATAAACATTTAATAACATTCTTACGGATTCCAACCCAGATCCTGAGGATTAATGTACAATATCCCAGCTCTAGATACCGTTGCGGGAGTAGCCGTTCGAAGATTAGATATTTCAAACATCAACCTCATGCTCGGTGTTAAGGCTATTCTTTCATTACTAGCTAATGTTAAAATTTTATTATCATCCATAACCGTATTCAAAGATTCAATCCACATCGGATCTATATCTCCATCCAAAAGAATCCATTTTGGATGTTCACCAACAAGATTAGCCTGATCACGCATTATTACAGAAAATAAACCGTCTTTCCACTCTCTCGTGGCTGGATTAATTATTCCGAATAATTCATCATTTGTAACTGCTTTAGGGTTAAGATCGTTATAAATAGGTCTTTTCTTTAAATTTTGATAAGTTTTAAATAAAGATTTCCACACTTGTGTTTTTCCTGTACCGGCATTCCCAACAATAAATACCGAATGCCGAACTTCTAGAAGTTCTTCCAACTGTACAACTTTTAATATGAAATTATCTTCAGGTTGCAAAAGTAAATCCATAGCAGCTTGTTTGACAGTCCTTTCAAATTCTAGATCACGTTTTCTTGGTACTTCAAGTGCTGGAAACAGATCTCCGATCAAACCCATGAATACTGGCATATCGTCTGTTACGATTTTTGGTATGTTGAAATCTCGTAGAGTTCTCATTAACACTTCTTCTTCAGGTCTACCTGGATCACCTCGCTGTAAAATATAGACGATAGTTAATATGAAATAACTTAATACTTATTAAGTTTCTATGCTTAATTAAGGTTATCCTTTATACTCGATAATCATCAGAATCAGAAAAAACTTTAATTACATGGACAAACAAGTGATACTTGCGTGCCAAACACTGAGAAGATATTCGGCAAAATAAATTCAACGGGTTTGTACTTTTTCAGTATAAATAGTAACATTATAAACTAGAAAAAAATTACAAGCTTCAATTCAATTTGAATATAAATAAAAAGTATGCGAGATTGAATACCTTTTCGGCGACAGATACGAAATATATCTCCGTCACTAGTATATTCTCATACTATATGATGTCAAAGAACATAAAAACATAAAATACCAACTTACTTTCAGTGATCCAGCTACAACTAAAACTGATTTTATAGCTCTTAAACCCCAGTCATAATGATCTTGCTTAGATAATAACTCTTTGCATAAAGTGTATAAAGTGATAAATTTTCTAGCCAAAATCTTAGCTTCTTGGAATCCTTCTGCTACCAACATGATCTCGCAAATCAATTCGAAGTCTGGGACTACCATAGCGCATGGTCTAAATAAAGCCTTTAAATTTTCAGGCAGTTCAGTTCTACCGGCATATCCTGGGTTCATAGTAATGAAAATACCAACAGTTGGTACTAGTGCTATTATTTCTCCCATAAAATTAAAAGTTTCTTTCTTATCCCTGAAAACAAACGTCTTTTATTAATTTATACGAGCCAATTAATAAATCGAATATATTATAGCTTTTGCTAGACTTGTATTAAGGAAATAACTAACATCATCCTAGTTGTGCATTAATATTTGTACTACATCCAGAATATATATTTGCTCGCATTAGTTAAACTAACTTAATATTGTCAACTAGCTGATGTCGGTCTTCGCGTGTCAAAACTGAAAAATTAAGATTTATTTTTTTCTACGTATTTTTCCAAGATAATAAGTACCTATCCCATTTTATGCCCAGGATAATAAGGTATAATTATACCAAGTTTCATCGAAATCAAACTAGGGATGTGACTTGACTGGGGAAAATCGATTTTTTATTAATCGATTTTTACTTTTATAACATAATCGATTTTTTTTAATAAAAATACGGTTATTTTTATTAAAAAAAATCGATTTTCTTATAATTTAATTAAACAACTCAATAATTCAAAGATAAAGCAGTTGCACCATTGTTTTTCCTCCAACCACTTTTTGGTCGTTTATAGGGCATTTTTTACTACAAATCATAAACTGCAAACTCACTCGCACACTTAGACAGCGGTTATTTATTCAAAATTTATTAAAAACAGAGTTTGAACTTTAGAAAGAAACTTTTAAAACTACCGTTAGTTTTCGAATGTAACCAAAATCTGTTTGTTAGGTACTAGATGGCCTTGCAAGTAGTTTTTCTACGTCTATTATAGAATTGCTATAAAAATATCGAAAGTACGATGTATAACTACGAAATAAATAATATATTATGTAGTATGACAAAGCTGCGGTTATTAAAAAAATCGAAATTATTTTTTGGTCAATAAATCGATTAATTTGAAAAAATAATCGATTTTTTAAATAATCGATTTTTTAAATAATCGATAATTTTTTCACATCCCTAAATCAAACCATTAGTTTTCACGTGATGCCTGAACATACAGACAGACAATTTTTTTTTAAATCACATATTTGGGTTTGGTATCGATCCAGTAACACCCCAGTATTTATTTTTTCAATATTTTTAATGTACAGAATTGACCCTTCTACAGAATTATTATATTAATAGATTACATAATACCAAAGACAATATACTCGTATATTTACTAATCTCTGATAATACTAAAAACAATAATGTCTTATATTGAAGAAGGGATATGAAAATCGTGTGTTAATCATGCGTTCTACGTTTGACTACTAGTTCCAGCAAGAAAAATGAAAGATAAGTATAAACCACGAACCTTATTGCATCTTGGACCGATTTTACTTGAACTGCCACAACAGAGAGAACTTCTACAGATATCCTATTGAATTCATCAAAGCATCCCCAAGCACCTGTTTGGGCTAATCCTTTGTAGATGTTACCACATGACTACAATATAAATTTTGATAAGCAACAGGATTTTTTTTCTATTTATTTTTTCATAACAACGTTAATTGAATATTATATTATCTTACAGGAGTCGCTAGGAAAACAGGAATAAGAAGAAGCTAATTTTTTTTTTGGTATCATAAAGTAACAAAGTGTCATATTTTTTCACAATGAAGTAAGACATAAGAACGTGAACGTGAATCCTAAATAAGCACATATTATTGCAGTAATCTCATGAGCGTAAATGTTAATTAGTATGTGTTAAATTTCAAAAAAATAGAAACATAATTTGAAATATCTACTAAGACAACATTTCTTGGTTTTTCAAGTGTTTCTTAAGCTTACGTTAGCTACCTCTAGATCTTAGAGTATAATTATACCTGATAATCCATTTGTTCGGAACAATTGAATACATAAACCATTATCCCAAGCGCTCTTCCTAAGTCCTTTGTAGTTTCCGTCTTTCCAGTTCCGGCAGGTCCCGCCGGACCACCACCCATTATCAAGTGCAAGGACTAAAATGATCAATTTCTTAATAATTTAATACAAATCAAAAGTAAACAAAATTTAAAGGCCACAAAAATTAAAATACCTGGGTTAATGTTATATAACATCGATCTGTTAGAGGTGTTATCACTAATCTAGGAGTGTTACCTAAATACTCGTAACTGTATTTAAACTGTGCATCACAAATGTTAGCAAAACAATGTGTTTCCTTTTCATCCCACCTGAAATTTAAGTCATGAGTAAAAATAATCGGATTGTGAATGATGGTCATTCTAATCACCATTTAATAATCTGAAAGCATACTTTTTAAAAATTAAAGAAACGATACCAGATAAAATTGAACAAGGCAACTCCACAATTGATTTTGAGAAGATAATAAAAACTTAAATTCATTGAGATAAATAAAAAACCTGTGTCTAAGTTGTGACTGCCATTGAAAAGCCGAACCAGCTTCGACTTTTTGTTGAATCATTTTGCTAACAACGTCTCTAGAGTGTACATCTATGGTACAAATTGTCATAATTTTCTGCCGGTCCTGCTTACTCAGCTCCCCAATTAACAAAGTAATAAGTGTGCTTAGTTGAGCTAATTGTTTTTTATAGTAATCCTTAAGTGCGTTATCATATCCTTCCTCCAATCTTCCAAATGCTATATTAACTTCTGTGGTCCACCAAATTTGTGAACCACATAATGACACTTGAGCCATAAAATCGAATAACCATTGTTCTCTGGGCTTTTCTTCATATGACACTATAGCTTCTCCAAAATACTGTCGGATCGTTGATCTCATTATGTCTTGCAAGCGATTTAACCATATTTCAACCTATAATAAGAAATACATGGTGAAATGAATGAAATAAGTCATTAAATAATATTTCAATTATTCAGTTAAATAGAAATATTTTGCCAGAGAAAATAATACTTTGAGTAGGAATTTGGATACTTACCGCACCCGTGCAGTCACATTCTCCGCAAAAAGTTACAAGCTCACCATCTTTCGCGATCATACCATAAGCGACTTTTTCACCTGGTGCTCCATCTTCTTTGAATTGCAATTTCGCTATAGAATCAAATAGCTTCGTCAAGTGCCTGCAATGAAATCAATAAGAATATAATTTGTTTTGAATTTTTAAATTTAAAAAAAACTGTAAATAACTTATAATTATTATCCCATCAGCGGGGTTCATTAAAAGTAGCATATTTAAATGTAACTCAAAACCCGTTTGGAGGACCTTGGATATTAATATAATATAAATTACTGTTCTGACTAAACTATATTATAACATATCACATTGTTACCTAATTACAAGTTCAGCCTGATTTCCATTAGATAAAATATCTAGTAAGTCGGCCGAAGATACAAAATAAAATCTGGGGAAAGCCAATCTTTTCGTCTCCAAGTATTCAGCTAAAGCCTTTTCACAAATTACTAGGTCCTTTTGTAAGCTATCAAGTGTGGCTACTAGACCCTCTTTATTTGTCCCCTGAACTACATTCGGAGTTTTTGATAATTCTTTTGATAAAACCTGGAAAATAATTAAAAAGTATTTAAAGTTTATGCTTTAATTTTAAATATATAAAATATGTAAAATAATATAATTATGTATGGCAATCTATTTTTTACTTTAAATTCTGCATCTATTCTGTCAAATCTTTCCGAGTCTTCAGGTAGCTGCTTTCGTATGTCTTCAGAGCTCATAAAAATACTTTCGAGATGAGTCCATGTCCTCTGAACTTCAAACCAAACTGTTATAACTTGATCAGCTATCGACAATTTCTGCTGCCAACTTGATACTTCTTCCAAAAAATGTGCAATAAATTTTGAAGTGATCAAATTTTGAAGTTGCACCTTGAAAATTACACATTATTAAGTATTACTACAACTAACAGTCAGACCTAGTAAAATTATTTTAACTTGTAATGCAATAATGTAAAACTTTGTACACTACTAACTTGATTTTCTTCAAGTGTTTCAATAAGTTCTTCGCTTGCACGTAACAAAATGCATCCGGTCCGTGGATGCACTTCCTGTTCAAATTCCATCCCGCTCCACGTCGTGTTTAAATCTTTTAATGTTTTTTCCATTGACATTTCTTTTACTGCTTTATCAACTATATTTTTAACTTCATCTTCACACTCATGCAAATTTAATGCAAGTAAATCAGCAAGCGTTGTGTTTTTATCCATAACGATTTTCACCTGTTATTATTGAAATTGGTTTTAACGTAATCATAATAGTTCTATTTAGTTTTACTTAATTTGTGTAACTGTAACTAATCAACTATACGTTAATTACATATTTAGTATAATTTAATTTTAACAGCCAAATTTATATCGACCGAGCTATAGAATGTGGTGATGATTATTATGTAAATACTAAAATGTCTTAATAATTTATAATCAAGGGTATACACAGTTTATTATTTGCGGACACGGGAGTTCCCCCACCATTGTGAAAAAGGTGAAACGCGACCTGCACCATTTACATTTTCTCGAAGCCTTTCATCGTTACTTTGAAACCTAATACTTTTACCAAAATCATCATATGAACTCTCTTATCTTTTACAGTTTTATCTTCTAGTGTCTAGTTATTGTGACTGTATTGGATACAAAGATATATGAGGGACTCTCGTTGTGATGGTGACTTATGATTTGCTTAGTTAACTCTACTATGCTGGTATTGTATAAAAATCTGAGCAGATGGACTTTGCAATATGGGACCTCATTATTTATCATACCTTTAGATATCGATAACAAATATATGCAGATTATTATAAGCTAGGTAATTTAAAATAAAAATAATTCCCAATACTTTTTTTACTTAAGATAATAAATTTTGTTAATTAAAATTAATAAAAGCTCTTATTACTTTTAAAGCAGTATTTTTAACAGTTAATGGTTTAGTTCATTTTAAATAAGGTGTTAAACATGCTAAGCGTGTAAAGTTTACCCATTTACAAAATTACAATTTAATAATTTTAAGTATATACATATTTTATTTAAGTTTGCTTGTTATACTTACAGTGAATTCAGGCGGTAGTGCAGCTAAGCTCTGTCAATCACAAACATATTTACAATTTCAAATATTGTTTATTTTACATATTATTATTATCTTTAAAAGAAACGATAAATTTTATACAGTTAGTCTGCTATAAACGATAACAGCAAATAAATTAGGTCACATGTATATGTTACTTAATGTAAACTATTTGTAAGAGAGAAAAAAAATTTAAAAAAAATGTATGTACATTTTATTTCAACACTACACACAGGCAACAACGACACTTTTATTAAATTATTACTTCTGTCAAAATTTAAGTCATACTTTATATATCACATCGTTAATAGGAGGTAATTATTGATTTACGATGTAAAATCTATATTTTTGAACATTTTAATGCGGTTAATGAACCAAAATTTGTAGATACAGGGACGGTGTAAGACAAAATAACTATTCAACCACTACCCATATAAAGTAATATATTTATTATTCAACTCAAAGTCGTTAAATTAAGTAATAAACTTAAGTCGTTTAATTAAGTGTAATTACAATTTACCTAAAAATGAATATTATTGTTGAAAGCATTAAACAATGCCATGAGCGTGCACAGCTTTATTACACTTTTATAATGGTAGTTTTAGATCAACTCACAATGTTAAAGGTACATTTGTGCAATTTATAAGTTTTACATTATTTTTATTTATTTACATGGAAATATTTACATGTTTTTATATTGGACTTCTTTTACCTTGGTTGTTCTCATTAATTGATCCCAATGCCTTTCCCTAATGGCAGGATTTTGCAACTCGCCCACTGCTCGAAGCGATGTCAGCATATTTTTTACAGTTGCTTCCAAACTAATATATGTGTCCCATCTATTACAATAAAATATCAACATAAGTTTTTAAAAATGCATAGGATACGTCCTACCAAGAACATTATTGTTAATGTACCATACTCTTAAAAACTAGGAAATCTGGATAAACTTTGCATCAAAAAATGAAATTCTTACAAATATTGCTAACAAATTTTGAAAAAAAAGATACACACAATTTCTGTTATTAAAAATATTTCTTATACACACATTGTTATAAAAAAATCAAACTCACGTTCTCATTTCTTTATCTAGTAAACGAATTTCTTTTGCAAATTTTTTGCACTCTATGTCCATATTTTCTACATCTATCTTGCGCCAAGGCGTAGTTTTCCAGTCTTCAATACTTGTTCTTACAATGTAAACATAATCCCAAAGTTGCTAAAATGTGACCTCAGTTAAACTATTTAGTGTTTACACATCTATCGTTCTACTAAAATTTCGTCTAAATCTCTGTAACCGCTACTTTTTCTCGCAAAAAAATATGAGCATTTATTTCAGTTGTTAAAGTTTAATACTAAAAAATCTCAATGAAAACTGCCCGAATCTCCTCGAATCTTATCTCATTTTATAAAAGGAAAATAAAAGGTTAATAAAAGGATTGGGAACCAAGTATTATTGGCCATATTGAAGAGATTTAAAAAGCAAAACTTGATTCGCAAAACAACTATCATGAAAGTAAAGTATGCTTACCTTTAACATTCTTAGTTCTTTCCGACACTGCTTCAGCAACTTGAACTCAGGCACATTAACTTCAAATAGTGATCCTGATTCTTGTATGCCTTTCATTTCTACTTCTAAGTTTAACATTTCTTTATCTACTCTTGACATAACTGAATAAGGATTATCGCATTCATATTTGAAAAACTGCAAAGAAACAAATAAGTAAAGGAGACTCCAGGGAGACTCGTATGCCCAAATATTCTCACTACATTCCGGATTTTAAGTTATTTGGTAACTAAGTACTGAGTATTAAAATGTCTCTAGTTTCTAAACTACAAAACATATAACTTGGGAAAAATATGTGAGACAATTTTTAAAGCACATACTACAAGACAAAAAAAAACAAAATTGGACTACGCATTAGTAAATTTTATTTTAACCATTTACATTTGGACTTCTAGGCCTTACTCAAGATAATCCCTTTAATGGTTGGGATAAAAAGAATCCTATAACGTTCCTCCGAACATAAAATACGTATCAAATTTCCTTATTAAATCAGTTCAGTAGATTTGGCGTGAATTGCTGTCGGGATACAAAATCCTAAAAATGATAGAAATGTGTTCTGGTATCAAGTTTTATATACCAACATCTATTTTTGGAACGGCAGGCTTGGAGGAGATAGGGATTTCGCTGTGCGACCGAACTAAAAAAAATCTGATAGTAAAACCGCAAGAAAAACTGAGTGGAACAAAACCATTAAATGAGACGTGCACAGGCGCGACAGTTGCTGCGCGACTGAACTGAAAAAAATGTGATGGTAAAAACCGTCAAAAAAAGTGGGTGGAAAAAAACCGTTAAATTAGACGTGCGCAGGCGCGGCAGTCGTATACACAAGCGAGTAGTGTATAATACCTTTCTCTTTCTCCCTCACTCCACCCCGCCAATGCATAGTCGTACATATTGCATTGTGTCGATTCTACATTAGCCGAAGGAACTTCGTTCCTACCTGGTGTCCCGCGACACCACATTTATTTTTTTAATAACTTAAATTTACAGGACTTACCCTTCTACAGATTTATTACACCTATGTATATAGATAGATAGATAATAAAGATTGTGAGTGGGAAAAAATAATCTAGCTTTGTAGCTGATTATAAAGTCCATAAGAGCTAAAATTTTGTAATTTTTAAAGAGTAAATCGTACAACACAAAAAAAGAAAATTCTGATTTTTATAGATTTTTGATTGTACCTTACCTCGTATTTCTTAAAAACTTCTCTGTAGTATGTAACGTGTGAATCGAATGTTGCAATTTTTCTTCTTATACAGGCCACTTCAGCAGCTTGCAGTGGAGCAACCTGTTGTTTTACTGTTAGAGCTAATTTTTTTGTAGTTTGCCATTGTTCCGGTAACTCCTGTTGTAATTGTTAAATAACTTTATTTAATCACAATTTTATATTATTTTTATTGAAGAGGTTTAAGCAGAATTTCGTTATTAAGTTTATTTTTTTTATGATAATGGAAGCAAACAAGCAGACGGATTTCCTAAAGGTAAGAAATTGACGCCGCCTAGAGACACCAAAGGTGGTAATGGTGCGTTGCCAACCTGAGGCCGGGATATTAGGCCTCGTAAAAATTTAAATTACCGGCTATCTTACCCTCCGAACCGGAATTCGTCAACGACTAGCATTGGACGTTATAGTGGCAGGAATAGATAAGGCAGTTGTACCAATCGTCTCTCTACCACCTAGTAGGATGTCACGGTGTTAGTGATGGTAAGCCTAAAGTCGCCTTTTACGAGCTGCCTGGAAGGAAGGCAGATGGTCTATTCTTCACAGCAGCCCGGATCAACACGTTTTATTTGCCATAAAACGCTAAAAATTAGTTAAAACACGAATAATACGAACATGCAATAAAACATTGACTTCTTCAGGAATATCCATATCATAGAACTTAAGCAGTTCTATTGTTTCAGTTAAAGGTTGGAACATATCATCAGTAGTTACTGCACGATCTTTAACGTTCATTAAATATCCCATCACCGATACTAAAGCATCGTAATCCCCTTCAGGAACTGGTTGCAGTAAACCTGTGAAATAATAAAATCAATCAAGAATTTGTTTTTGAGTTCTGTGTACAAACTTCAATATGAAACAAATTTAATGCAAATTATCTATTGACAGTAATTAAGTTCAGTTATGTAACTCGAATTGGTTATGTTGATCGATTTTAAAAGATAAAGTAATTTAATGTTTACAAACCTCTGTGGTCTAGCGGTCCGGGTGTTGGACTTGACTGCATGAGGTCCCGGTTTCGAATCCCGGGTCAGCCAACAAAAAGAAAATTGGATTTTTCCAATTTTCTAATTACTAAATATTGGTCAGGATTGGAAATGTGCCCGGTTGGCGATAGGCTTGCCACCTATCACATTGTGGGACTTAGTGTCTTCGGCTAGTCGTGGGTGCCTTGGTTGTACCTCTGCCTACCTCTTAGGGGATATGGGCGTGAAGATACTTTTAATGTTTACAAAAAAAGGATGGTTAACGTTTAAGCAATTAAATACATTTTTGAGGTCTTCGTAATAATGCATTGTTTTATTTTAAGTTTTCACCTAACTTTGCGATTTAACGATCGCTATCATTAAATTGCAAAGATAGGTGAAAATTCATTTTCGTCATACTAGTGCTCATTCCGGTTGCTCTAAACCAGGGGTGGGCAAATTACGGACCGCGGGCCGGATCCGGCCCTTGAGATCTTTTAATCCGGCCCACCGAGGGTTTTTTTTATAAAAAAATATGAATCTCCTTAAAAAATTGATGGTCGAAATGTTAAAAGAGTATTGAAATTTGAACAATTAAGATACTGAATCGATACTTCAAACATATATGTTGCGTATTTCATATGTTAAGACTTCATAAATAGATTTTATTTTAATAAAGGATTGTAAAATAATAAAAAAATGCCTTATGTTATCTTTATACAACGTTTTATAATTATAATATTTACTGCTATTTTTAGGTGTCTTAATAAACCGGCCCGCATCAAGATTAATTATAATTTACTGGCCCGCCACTAGATTTTTTTAATTTACCGGCCCGCGGTCAAAAGAATTTGCCCACCCCTGCTCTAAACTTTCAAAATTAGTCCTCTTTACTATCCTTACTCACCCTCGTCAGCTTTTCGTATAAAATTGGCCAGATCGCCAAGGCTAGATGTAACGTTATCTACCAAATGTTCTTTGTACATATTTCCCCACTTTCGTGTCGTATTCAAAAGAGCCTGGCGGAACGGTCTTATATCAACCTAGAAAGCAGAAAATGGAAACGAAAAGACAATATAGGTATTCAGAGATAGTAGTCCCTTGGATTACAATTAAAATATATATCTATTAAAATTGAAAAATAAATACTACTTTATCATTTGACAATTTATACATTCTTATTGTAAAAGATGTTTAGTAGATGTAATGATGATGTTACGAATTAGGTCGATAGCTTTTAGCGTTTTTAGTTTCTTAAATAATCTTTTCAAGGTTTTTTATTTCTTATACATTTTTCGTCTATTTAGTCTTTTGCTAACTTCGTAAAATACGCATGCTCATTTTTTTAAATTACTGAGTAGGCCTTATTTTATGAATGAAATTATTTGTAAAACATATCTTGACAATTTCAGGTATTATGGTGCGTTCATTGTCATGGTAAACGAAATAAAAAAAACATACTTGAAACCACGAATTAAAGACTTTATAGGATTCCATATCTTCAATCTCAAAGAAAAGATTTTCATAGTGATCAATTTGTTCTCGAAATGCCTCCATTTTTGGAGGACAAGGTACAGGTCCCTGGACTTCTTTGTCTTCTGAACCTATACAATCTACTTCTTCAGGTGTTAAAATTCTTCCATAAGTTAGGAATACTTCCATTACAGCATCTCTCTCTTCTAACCACAAATACGCATAGTTCTCAAAGTTCTTGCAAAAGTCATTTGCATCTTCGATAACCTAAAAATAATAACTTAAATAATATAACAATTATGTAATTTAAATTTATGTTTAAAAAAATAAGTGCAATAAAAAAATAGTAAAACCTACCCGTTCAATGCCGGTTAGAATTTCTTCTTTCATTTCAATAATATCAGTATTACCAACTATTTGTGCTTCATAAGATTCCTCCATTTTTGGATCAATTCTGTCTATTAAAGTGGAAATTTTTAAAATGTCCTCTATAAGACTATTAATCAATGCCGTGAAACCCTTTTCTTCGTTTGGATCGAGGCTTGGACAGAAAACCATATCTGGTGCTAAAAGTTCAAGTTGTGCTTCAAATAGTGGTGCTAATTTGTTTTTAGAATTCATGTGTTCAGTTATATAACCTAAGCTAAAATAAAAAAAATACATTTTTAAGAAAAAAAGCAATTACAGATGGTAGAACTTATCGTTGTTTAATGGAAGACACCTTTACCTGCAAGCAATAGTTTTAAATAATGAGTCTTTTATCAAATTATCAATAAATGCTACATAAGACAACCATATTTCGCTATTCTGATTGTCCTGCATATTAAACAATTCCATGTTTTCTGTAAGAAGTGATTTGATACGTTCAGATGCTTCTCTTATTTCACAATATCTCTTATTGACTCTCTCTTTCCGATCTTCCAAATTCATCAGTGTATCCTTAAAAATAAAAAAACAGTCATTTCTGACTTTTAAATTGATCTGTGAAATTTTATAAAATGTAAAATAATTAATATTATCAGTTCATAGGAAATAAAATTAAACAAATAAGCTACATAGATGATATATCAAACAAGTATGAGAAGAAATTTGTAGTGTTATTTACCTTTTTTCCTTCTTTTCTTTCATATAAGGGCTGGGAATACCAGGATTTTAATATTGTCATTATCTCTTTCAAGTTGTCTTGTATTTTTGACATGCGTTTATATAAATTACCAACTAAAGTATGTAAATCTTGTAGATAGTTCCATAAATCTAAAATATTTGAAAACAACAAATATTACACAAAAATCGCCTTAACATTTTTTAAGTATTTTGTAAATTCATAAGCTATTACCATTTGAATTCCAATTCAGTTCATGCTGTGCCATTTCAATTCTTTGATCTATAGCTTTTATTTCATCTTCAACTAAGTCAAATTCTACTTTTTGACTGTTCTTACGTATTTGATTGTACCAATCAATAGTCATACTGAGATTGATCCTATACTGTCTATACGTTTCTTGCTTTTGAAATAAGTCAAGACTCTCTTTTGGTAAATTATCCATGACATCAGGATTTGTTCTTAAATGATGAACTTCTTTCATGAGATCTAGTAGCTGAAAAATGCAGTGGCTTTTTCATATTTTCAGCTACATTTAAGACATGATTCTAGATATGAGTAAATTTTTTATATACACATTTTTATCTACGTAATTGTACCCGCACGTTTAAACCGTCCTTTTAATCTATTAAAAGCGAGATTTTTTATTTTCTTACACAACGAAAAAAAGTACTTACATCATGAATGAATTAAATCTTAAAATTTGCTATTTAGAATGTGATTATGTTCTTATTCTTAGTGATACCTATCTCAATTAAAGTTTTACTACAAAAATTAACACAATACTTCTAAATAATTACCGCAAAACTGAAGTTTAACTTTAAATCAGACCCTTCTCTTGTTATTATGCTGTTATTAGTTTTTTCTTCAATAATCTTCGGAATATTGGTAGACCATTCGTTAAAATATTTATTTTTAAATTTATTAATATCTTCAATTAGTTTTTCATATCTATTAAAAATTTTCTTTGCATCTTCACACTCCTTGATCCTATACAAAAAAAAATACTGCACTTATTCGATGGATATCGCTACTATTACTTCTGATTTCCTCTATTACATTCACATAATTGTAAAATTAAAAATATAGCATCTCGATACCAATTTTTATTAAAGAATAATGACACAGGCAGACACACAAACACACACACACATACACACAGAGGCTTCAAATTTACAACACCCTCTTTCACCGCTGGGGGTTCAAAAAGTTAATTGTGTTTTCAAAATAACTCTAAATCTTCATTGGAAAAACAAAATAAGATTTTTTTAAAATGAACAGTCTTAAAACATATACATTAAAACTCAAAGTACGAAACCCTTGTTGCACAAGATCCAAACCCATTTGATAGAATTTAAGATGAAAATAAGCCAAATAATAAGCGTTCGCAATTTGCCCCACCCCGCTTACTTACGGGTGCGGCAAATTGCGAAAGCATGCTATAGGCTTAGAGATCCTAGTAGCCAGCATGCTCATGTACAACAGTCCTCCAGCAACAGGTGGGAAGAAGGCATCTATCTCCATATGACCATATTTCTGGAGGCGCTGAGTCTGCTCCTTGAATAGATTCTACAACCAAAACATAAGAATTATCGTTTCCAATTTCAACAAAAACATTATATAAAGTACATATAGTGAATTACAACTTACTTCACATATATGCAGTTCATGATCAAGCATTACAATTATTTCGACATATTTGGCTGTGAATTCGTTTTTAATGAGTGGTCTGTCTAGAACCGAACCCACGATGTCGATCAACTGTAACGAATAACATGAATTATGGAGTAGTATGAACATAATGACCTACTAGATATACTACGAACATAAACTTAATGTGTACAGTGAGCAAACGAAATATCTCACCACCGTTCGTTACTTTCAAAGGGGTCAGATATTTCGATTGCTTAACTGCACTAATCTAAAATCATTAAAAAAATCCAAAATCAGAAACAAAATATTCAATCGGACTACCCAAGTGTTATTTGTGTTCAAAAATTTAAACATATGTTCTTCATAAATATTAGAACAGAGGGATAGATAGAGTCTTTGTCTTTACGACAATTATGATGACTTTAATTTAGAACAAGGTCTAAAATATTGTCTTTTGCTATTTTCCTAATTTGCTATTTTTCTAATCCTTATTCTACATCAAAAATGTATTTATTGATCCCTATATAAACTTTCACCCTTTTTCGGTATGGGTGAATACTTTTCAACCGACTCCAAAAAGAGGGGGAGGGCTCCAATGCGATTCTCGAATTCGATTACTCGTCCAATAACGAACCAATTTTGACGCTTTTTTTATAGAAAGGTAGGTAATGACTCCGAGGTGCTTTTATCAACATTCCTCTATTGATATCGAGTTAAAGTTCACGTATTATGACAATATTGTTGATAAATAAATCTCATCTCGGAATAATAAGTAATTTTTCAAAAAAAGAATTCTCACGCGATTTAATAAAGTATTTGAAGTCAGTTTTGGCAAGTTTACTACACTTACTACACTTATTATTACTATTTTGTCGAATATAGTATACCTGATCTTCAAGCATTCCTTCCCCGGATCAATTAAAAAACACTATAATTCATTTAATGTTTTTATTAAGTATGATTTAAATACAATAAAAGGAGAAATTAAATTTCTTATGAAAACTGAACTCTAAAGCCTTTCGTAATTTTTGCTGGTCCTAAGACTCGAAGTAAAAAGGGATAATATTTTAAATCAAGAATTAAATATATTGTGACAGCTAAAACTTTATTTGTATCACCAAGTCCACGCGGAGTATATTCTCAAATATGGGAGACTATTTTTCATATCACTCAAAATAAAAATTAATAAAACAGGCTGTTAACTTTTAAACATTCAATTTTCTAATAATTAAAATTTAAACAAGTACTTTAAATATTTTTAAACATATTGAATAAGACCACTTTTCTACTATCAGAAATACTAGCCTTCTGTAGTTGTAGCTCTTTATAATTTAACAATGATTCAAACTTACAATAATGTACCGTAACTTCCTAAAGAACGAGTAGTTCCTCTTCTTTTTCTTTTAAGTTTTTTTTTTACGTTGACACACTGTATTAATAAAAAAGTTTTTTTTTTATATTATAAGAAGGCAAACAAGCAGGTAGATTTCCTGATGGTAAGAAATTCATGCCGCCTAGAGACACCAAAGGTGGTAATGGTGCGTTGCCAACCTGAGGTCAGGATGTTAGGCCTCGAGCAAAAGTAAGTTTACCGTCTACCTTACCCTCCGAACCGGAACACGTCATGACGTTATGGCGGCAGGAATAGGTAAGGCGGTGGTACCAATCCTGGCGAGTCGCTGCGAAACTCTACCACCTAGTCAGATGTCACGGTGTTAGTGATGATAAGCCTATGCTCGCCTTTTACGAGCTGCCTGGCAAGAAAGGCTTTTCTGCAAAGGAGCCCGGACCAACACGGGGAAAAGTTATTTGGACGTCAATTATAACTTACATCTTTAGACTTTTCCCCGTGTTGGTGCTGGGCTCCTTTGCAGAATAGACTATCTGCCAGGCAGCTCGTAAAAGGCGAATATAGGCTTACCGTCACTAGCACCGCGACATCCGTGCCAGAGTTTCGCAACGACTCGCCCGGATTGGTTCCACCGTCTTAGCTATTCCTGCCACCATAACGTCCAATGCTTGCCGTTGACGTGTTGTGGTTCAGAGGGTAAGGTAGCCGGTAAACTTACTTTTGGACGACGCCTACCATTCCGGCCTCAGGTTGACAACGCACCATTACCCCCTTTAGCACCTCAGACTTTTCTTTTCCTTGTTTGCCTTCCATTATCACAAAAAAAATTCAAGCTTACCTTAAATACGGATTCCAAAGTGGTACAATTATCAAATGATTCCACCAAAACAGTTGACAGTTTCAAATCCAGATCAATTATATTATCCTGAAACTCTTTGAAATCTTTGTTGAAAGTTTCGTCATCTGGATCTAATACATCATAAGATTTAGATGCAAAACTATGGAAATACGAATCGAATTCCGAAGAAATTTCTCTTATTTGTCCACCAAGAACTCTACCTTTCATGCCGCCAATTTCTATCTTTTCCAACTTTTGAAATTCAAGCACAGTTTTAAAAAACCATTGAATTGTATTCAATCTCGAAAGGAACTTATTCAACCTTTCAAATACAAAATTTGAATGGAAACTCCAAGGAAATGGCGTACTGTTCTCAAAGTATTTATGTAAATTTTCTTTGAAATATTCAAACGTTTGTCGAAAGTTTTTGATTATATTTATTGTGAGTTGGATTCTTTGTCGGGCTTCATCTATATCACTGTGAAATAAAGTGCTTGGGTCCAAACATTTCTTTGCCTAAAAAGTAAGCTTTAAATTTATCTAAAATTTTAAATTATTAGTTTCAGACCACCTCGTTGGTCAAGTAACTCCACTAACTGCAAGATTTGGGTTCGATTCACGACGAGTTTAGCCATTTGTGCGATAAACATATAATATGGATGTCTGGGTTTAGATTTTTATCTCTGGTAGCCATTTATAAGTATTTCCAAGTATTATTAATATTAGCACCCATAAAATAATACATCCTTAGCTCACTTTTGGGTTAAATCAATTTTCAATAAGTATTAAAAAATCAAATATTTATTTTTGGTTGAGATGTGATGAACCCATTTTGCATTTGTAGAATAATCTAGTAATTATTGGAAAACAACTAAATTTTAGCACGAGAAAGACAGAATAATTTGTTTACAGCCATACCATTTTCTATAACCATAACACCGGTGTTTACCATTACATTACATTACACAAGAAACTTAGATAATCTCAGCTTTAAGAAGATAGCATTAGTGTCTGTGTTTTTTGTGTATTTCTTAGTTGGTCGAGTGGCTAGCGTACGCGTCTAACTACATCGACCAACCGCGAGGCTCGTGTTCAATTCCCGACGGGGGCAGGCATTTGTGTGATGAAAATTTAGATGTCTGCATTTTCGGGTCTGGGTGTTTATTAAATTAATTCTGGTATCTATTTAAGTTTTTCTTTGTATTAGAATCGTTGACTAACACCCATAACACAAGCATATAATTTGCTTACATTGGTGTTAGATTCAATTTAAGTATCTTGTGCAGTGAAATTTATTTTTATTATTCTGGTATAAGTATAAGTATAAGTAGTGGTATAAATATTTCTATGTATTGGTATCGTTGACTGACACCCATACCACAATCATATAATTGATCATTTGGGGTTAGATTGAATTTGTGTTTTGTCCTGAGGGTATTTATTTATTTTATTTATTATTTTTTATCGTTAATCCTATAATAACACAAAGTAATGACCTGAGCGATCAACAGGTTACAAATCTGTCGAATAAGAACCATAAGCTTCGATGAACTGCGATAATATTTGGAATCCCTCCACACCATGCAGATGACGTGGAAAAGTGGTCGAAATAAAGGTTGACACTCTGTAAAATCTGTATCTTCTAGAGCTTGAAAATGTTTTTCCAATGTCCTCAAATACATATCTATTTCTCTAGCTTCGGCCAGTGCTGCAATAAATTAAAAGTTAAACTGAAACCAACATATATATAGCTTCGCACGGGTACAAAACATACATAAAAACCTTCCACTTCAATCACATTATCTATTTAAAAAACCGCATCAAAATCCGTTACGTAGTTTTAAAGATTTAAGCATACGAAGGGACACAGGGACAGAAGAAGTGACTTTGTCTGTATGTATGTGTGTATGTAGTGAAGAATTTTTGATACATTTTCAGGTTTAATTTGAAATTTAACAAACTCAAAATGGCAAAGAAAAACAGTAAAATAGGTGATGACGTTTTATAGAAAATTCAATTTCTCCTTTTTAGAATGTTTTTTTGTAATTTTATTAATGTCACTTTATGTACCTACCTTCCATTAGCGTGTTGAAGTATATTTTTTTAAGAATTCTAGCACATGTGTTATAACGATTTTGAGATCGCCTCTGTTGCGGTCCGGCGCCGGACTTGACTTTTTGACATCTTGGGTTCTCTCCCCCGGGTCGGGCAACGAAAACATTAGAAATTGTGCATTTTCAATTTTCTAATAAAAATAACGTTTTGATATATGCCCGGTGGGCGATAGGCTTGCCACCTACATTGTGGGACTTAGTGTCTTTGGCTAGTCTTGGGTGTCTTGGTTGTACCTCTGTCTACTTCTTCGCGGAGATGGGTGTGAAGATACTTATAATTAAATGATAATCCTGTAAAGTTTCAACTAAAACTGTTCAACAAACATCCATCCATTCTTACAAACTTTCGCATTTATTATAAGAATAGGATATTCTGCAATATAACGTCGTCTTCTATGTTTGTAAATGTTTTTGTTTAAGATAACGGTGGATGCCCGTTATCTCGAACAAACGCTCCGGCTCATTTTTTGTGCAAAAACTCGTACTGGTCATCTTATGTAGTAGTAACGCTGGTGACATGGGCACTTTTGCACCAGGAACACTTCGGGACGGGTTTTTGATAAGAATATAATATTCGGGATAAAAAAACTTAAGTACTTGATGAATGCAAGTTAAAATCACAAACCTGATACAATATTTTTAAACAGTCGACTGAAACATGGATAATACGCTGAGGTGGTTTTCTCGAGGATGACTGCCATACACCGAACTCTCTCATTCCGAAGCTGATCATAAATGCAACTTAAATTGTTTAATCTGGATTTCCAAAACGCAAGTTCTAGAAAAAATATGCAATCACAGATAAACCTAATATAATATCTATAGTAATATAGTCTGTGTATACTTACATGATGGTAAAAGAAGACGTTAAGCGTTTTGTAATTTTAGATATTTAATATGATTTTTTCAAAAAAAAAAATACATCCAGTCAACCTCTGTTTCTGGTAAACGGACTCCAACTGTTTCATTGTCATGCCGCGATTAGATATTGTTCTTTAGAAAGATGGCTAATAATTCCGATATGGTCCGAAATATTTTTTTTATCGAAAACCTAGTAGCTGTTCCCCGGGTGGTCCGGGAACATTGTTTCGGGGATAAAAACTATCCTATGCAAGTTACCCTCTATGTGTGTACCAAATTTCATGAAAATTGGTTCAGCAGTATTTTCGCGAAGGAGTAACAAACTTTCGAATTTGTTATAATAATAATGTAATAGGATGTTCATTTGAGTGATGAGGTTTTGAGTTCGACATCATAGTCTATGATATCGTCAAAATAAATGCAAATTTAAGCATAATACCTAAGTATAACTCAAAAACTCCTTATGATAAAAATGTATAAGGCACTACCTCAGAATGTGTGAAACCTATGTTATCAAAAGAAAACCGTCACAATCGTTTCGTTATTAACTTATTAATTGATTAAAAAACACACCTCCTCATTACACATCCCCTCCTTTTTGGAGTGGTTTAAAAGAAAAATTTTCAGCTCAGAGGACAGGATAAAAGTCACTTGATGGTAAGTCAAAAACTACAGTGAAGTTTATACTCGCCATTTATGAATTTGCTTCACAGACATTTAAACTATAGTGATAAGTTTAACTGTCCCATTAAACTCACCGACACTTGGTAACGGGTTTTGGCCATTCTCAAAAGCTTGTGCTGAGTCTTCCATCATGACGTCATTGATTTGTTGGGCCCATTTGATGACGACACCTTCGATGGCACTCTTCAAGTATAAATCCACTTCCTTCCCCTTTAACAAATCTTTCTCTGCTTCGTGGACAAGTTCCACTCCTACGGGCATGGGCAAGACGGTTTGCCCATTAACTTTGCCTTTGACCTACATAATAAAAGTTAATGAGGTATTTTGTAAAATGTTTGTAAATTTTACACAATTAGAAGATTATTGTAGGCAATTTTTTTGACAATTGCATATCTTCTCCAAGTACAAAAACTGGTAAGGAATCATTGCCAACTTGAGTTGTGTTTAAGGTGAAGTCGTATCTTCACATCCATATCCCCGTAGGGGTAGGCAGGGGCACAACCAGGGCATCCACGACTAGCCGAAGACACTAAGTCCCACAATGTGTTAGTTGGCAAGCCTATAACCAACCGGGCTGATTACCAATTCCGAACAACATTTATTAGAAAATTATTTTTGTTGCCCGACCCGGGAATCGAACCCGGGGCCTCATAAAGTGCTGTCCGACACCTGGACCGCTACACCAGAGAGGCGAAGTCTCTAGCGTGAGTATGTTTACTATAGCCTTTCCTCTGGAACCGAAAAACTGCAGCAGTTAAAGCTGGAAACATATTATCGGACGCGGCTTGCAGCCACGACTAATAAACTTACTTTCCACGGACGTTTTCGGCTGATAAAAGCATGCGGCGCGTCAGATATCTTTCGGACGTCCGAACGACCAAAATCACGTCCGCGACTTTCATCCGATAGTGTGTAAGGCTCAGTGCACTTTTATAACCTAAGTATCTGTAAATCTCGTCCGTTAGCCGCGTCCGATAATATATTTTCAGCTTAACACTGATATTTTTGCGATCAAGAGCACTGAGACAAGACTTGTGGTGTAAAACTCTACCACCTAGTAATAAATATTATTAAAATTTAAGAAACTACACACCAGACCAGACAGTCTTTCGGACGTCTGAACGCCCAAGATCACGTCCGCGACTTTCGTCCGATAGTGTGCAAGGCTCAGTGCACTTTTATAATCTAGATATCTGTAAGTCACGTCTCTAAGCCGTTTTCAGCTTAACACTGATGTTTTGACGACCGAGAGCATTAGGACTAGACTTGGTGTGTTGTTGTTAAATTCTGCAAACTAGTCATTATTATTAAGATGTAAGAAACTATAAACTAGACCAGTCACTTACGATAATCGAAATGCTAAATTTTTGTAAAATTTATTCATTGGATTAACCAGTAACTTAATTTCACTAACACTTTTCTGTAGTCTAATTTCAGTTTTAGACGAATCTAATGGCACTTTTTTTTCTGAATGTAGATTTAGAAATTTTCGCTTCAATTGGCCAAAAGGAAAATACTAGGATAAATCATGTAAAAAAAAATTTGATGCTAGTTTAAGCTTAGGATTGTAACAACTCCATCAGCATATTTTTTTGTGTGAAAGAAGGCAGGCAGCTTACGATTCACCTGATTGAAATTAGTCAACATGACGGGCCTTAAAACTGCGTTGCCGACCTTTTAGAAATAACTAGGCTATTTTCTTAAAGGTTCCCAAAGTCGTTTTTAGGAAATACTGTCACAAATAATTGATTTTCCACAATGGTATATTAATGTAGAAGGTAGAGTTAGATAGGATTCGCTCAAATCAAAAATTTCCTTTTTCTTCTACGTTAATACCTCGTCGTCTACGAACATTGCCAGTAAACCAACGCAAGAGACCTAAGATGCCTTTGGTCCCATTTGATTTTTTATATACAAGAGGAGGCAAACGAGCAAGTGGGTCACCTGATGGAAAGTGATCACCGCCACCCACGGAAATCCGCAATACCAGGAGTATCACAGATTTCCATACCCTACGTTTAACTCTGTATTTTTAGCATCAAACAAATTGATGCATTTGAAAAAGGAATATTTTCTTTTCTTTAAAATATATTCAAATACAGTATTTTAACATTGCTATTGTTTTCAAAATAAATAAAACATTTTACCTCATAAACAGTACTCTTTAAGTTGTGAATTTGTTTTAGTATATCTTGTGATACAACGAGGGGCCAGCCTTCGTGGTTGAGTGGGTTAGACAGCAGAGGAACAAACACTTCATCCACCAGTGCTGCCAACTCATCTATCAGCCGTGGCGCTAAGTCTCCTAAACCAAGACCATAAAAGTTAAGACTTTGACTATAACATTAAACAAATACTTACAGAAGTTAATAGAGCTATTCGTGGGTACTTTCTTAAAATCCAGGTTAACAGCTTTCCTACTGAGCATATCGTAATAGGCACAAAAACGAACTAGCCTATTTCAAGGGTTTTGTGGGAGAATCAAACGATGCCTCACTTCAATCCATGCCAATTCTTTGTTCCAATCATCACGGGTAACTAGTGCCGCTATCAAATATCTCCTGCGGGTACCCGTTTAAATATCTGGATAAAAAGTAGACTACTGCCTCATAATTTACAAATCCGAAAAATATAGGTACAATTATAACGATACGTTGCGACGAAAAAGAGGGACGAACACACTTTAGCGTTTACAATTTAATAAAGTACCTGTCCTGGTGATCTTCGTTTCACCCGATTTTTTGAATTGGAAAAACAGAAATGTTGTTTTTCCTAGATAAATCCAAAATTAACCAAATCGGTCTAGACGTTCGGAAAATATGTATAAACTTACATATATTTCTGCAATTTATCCTAGATAAGAAAAAGATGTGTTTTTAAAAAAAGGTAGGTACGCTTAGGTTAACAATTATTTATTACTGGTCAACTAATGTTTAACCTTATCAGTATTTGACCATTGTTACAAATATTTTGGTGAATGTACTATCAAATGCAAGAGTTTATTTACAGACTTTTGAAACTGACTGTACATTTTTATAAAACTTACCAAATATAACCATTTCTCCACACCTTTCCTTAGGAACAACATCGGGTTTCTTTTTGACAAAATATACAGCTTTATTCTTTAAATAACAGGGAAATGAAACGACAGGAACCAGCTGAGCCGCATGAGTTAAAATAACAACTAGGAGCAAAGGATAAGGTTTGTCTACAAAATCTTTCAACGTAGATCTGTGCTCTTCTATACTCAAAACACGCATCCATTTTTCTGGTTTTAATTTCAAAGATTTTACTACGTATGAGCCAATGAAGTCAAAGCGAGGGTCTTGGTGGCTTGACGAAGGGCCTGGCTGATCCATTTTGAAGTCAAATTGTATGGTTCATTTTAGCAAGACTTCATGCCTTGTAAAGGCTTGTTGAAGAAATGGTTGCTGGTAAAAGAATCGCTAGTCACGCGAGTCCAATGGCATGCCTTTGTAGGAACGATGTCTCCTTTGTAACGACCTATCAACTTGGCTGCGAAAATGGATCATAAGCTATGGTGTACAAAAAAATATTTTTCATTTTTCGACTTAGCCTAATAAAAATAATAAATAATTTAAAATGTGAAAGGTTTTACCGCCTCGTAAAACCGCCGCCGGTCGAGTGGCTAGCGTACACGCCCAACTTCATCGACCAAACGCGAGGCTCGGGTTCGATTCCCGACGGGGGCAGGCATTTGTGTGATGAACATTTAGAAGTCTACATGTCCGGGTCTGGGTGTTTATTGAATTTACTCTGGTATCTATTTGAGTATTTCTACGTATTAGAATCGTTGACTAACACCCATAACACAAGCATATAATTTGCTTAGATTCAATTTGTGTGAATTGTTTTATTTATTTATTTATTGCTTACTTATTTATGAAACAGTAGAATACTGTATTTTAAATGTCCATCATAATAAATAAATAAATATCCCTGGTCAAGTTACACAAATTGAATCTAACCCCAAAGTAAGCATAATAAAATATGCTTGTGTTATGGGTGTTAGTCAACGATTCTAATACGTAGAAATATTTAAATAGATACAAGAACAAATTTAATAAATTTAATATGGACTGTATTAATAGCGGAATAATATACAAATAATACGGGAAATAAGTAAGCAGAAATGTAAGCAATTTTTTTCTTACATAATAACAAGTAGGTAAATACAGATTTGGGGAAATACAGAATTTACAGATTGTCCATTGATATTTATTATTATTATTACTTTAAGTCATGTCAATGTATTATTAAACCAAAAATTCGAAACCCTGCGTCTCATAAATGCTATTGAACCACAAATACTAAATTTTTTTTGTACATTTAATATTAAATAACAATGTGCTTGTTCTCCTAGCAATTTTAAACAAAAAGTGTTAAAGTGACTTTTAATAAGTTCTGTACCTGACACCACAAAATAAATATAGTACACCGTTAATAGCACGAGTTGGCTTTGAAATTAACAGATGTGTTTAGATTTATGAATTATAGCTTAATTTCTAAATTTTTTTGTCGACTATAAGTATTGTACTTTTTAAGGCGCGTACCAGGCAAATGCGTCGCCGCCCCGGGCACCCGCAAGATGACACTCGCGACGTCGCGAATAAGGTCAACTGTCTCTGCCTGAAACTATGATCCAAGGTAAAAAAGACCGGAGTTTTGTTAGGTACTTTATTAGTTTTTTAAATACAGTTAAAAATAGTTCTATTTTGAGATTACTAGTAATGAATATATAAAATAATAAAAAGTAATACGTTGCACTGGGGGTAGATACAAAGTTAATTAATATACGTATCTTAACGCTAAGTTCCAAGTTCCGGAGTAAGCAAATTTAATCAAATGCTAACTGTCACAATTATTACTAAACAAACCTGCTTATCTTCCTCTTTCTCCTACATTCATCACTCTTATTTAAAAAACCCCGGTTTCAGAGACTCTTGACTCGCCCTCGGATAACACTCTAACCGTTTGGTCATGGAATGTCTAAATAGGTCTTCATGAGTCCTTACAATCATTCTCATTAGCGTTGTTCATTTGTTTTGTTAATTTTTCATGTGTCAATGTTTCCATGTGATCGAGCCAACGGAGTATGCCCTTAGTCACTTTCATACCAAAACTTCGTTCACCCCCACTCTCTCCCTCTATCGCCATCGGTGACCGTAACACTACAGATTTTCCATAGCGCTCTCATTTAGACTGCATTTATCCTACTTTTTATACGCTGAGATAAGCTCAGAATTATGCAAAGCGTGTCTCAACTTAAAATCACACTGAAGAATTACCCAGCGTTCCACTCTGACAGTTCACTACTCACATTATTCTCTCTATATCTGCGGTGCACCTTCCATCCCTACAAAAGCAATAATGTTAGTGCAATTAAGGTACAATTTTATTCACTTATTCTAGCACTGCCCAATCCACTAAAGTTCTTATATCTGTTCTGACTAAACAAAGTTTATTTCAAAAAAACGACCGTTACAATATTCATTCATTATTTTACAGAATGTCAGATGTCGTGTTTAACGAAATGGGTCAAAACTTGAAAAACACCTGCAGCCTCATCACTTATAGCCACAACATATTGTTATCGGTGATGCAAACATTGCCCCTATCAAATATCGTAGGTACAATGTTGTTAACAACTCTGAGGCGATATGTAGATATACAAATTAGCAGTCGAAGACCAAAATTCCAAATAAACTTTCCAACATGTTATGCTTATGACCACCTAAATTCTTTCACTTACATTGTTTAGCTGACATAAACATCCAGCGCTCCAGATATATTTCGGACGTCCGAACGCTCAAGATCACGTCCGCGTCTTCCGTCTTTAACTTTACAAAACATTTTTTAATTTCATTTGTAGTCATAGAAAACGTAAATGACATTTCGGTCACAGGACAGCGACATGCCTATACCATCTATGGTGTCTTTAAACCACTGGAGGGTTACCATAAGCTCTTAAAACAGTACTATTTCAACAATACTAATTGTCAGTCGAGAAAGACAACCTTATGACGTATACCATAAAATTGCTTATAAAGGCAGACATTTAGCAAGATGGAAATAATACTGCTTGCTATAAGCGTTCATGGTAGGGCCCCAGTTGTCTCTTACCATCTGGAGACCCGTGTGCTTGTTTATTTACCTCTCACATGAACAAATACAAATAGATAATCATGGTAGTTATTGTACAGACTGACAAGTGTTTTTTAATAGCATGTTCATGAAATTTCACTATATTCCAACGATATCTAGTAACTGTGAAATGTATTTCAATAATTACTAATAAAAATGCTGTAATTTACATAGCGTAGCGTAAATTTGGCAAATACAAAGTTGGAGGACCTGCAATTTTGCAGCTACTAGTAAAAAAATGTTCCACCATCAGAGGTGAAATTCTGCAAAAAAGCATAGTGTAGTAGGTACTACTATTTAAGCGAAATGATTAGTTATGTATCTAATAACAACTCTATATATAGATATCTTTGAAATAAATTCGGATTTCCGAAGAATATAGCTGAATCGCATAATTTAAATAGATTAGTAAACGTACTACTAGATATAATAGATTTGTTCAGTTCCTATTAAAAAAAAAGAATATCTTAATTATTTTTATACGAGAACCACACTCTGAAAGCTTCCTTCTTGAAGTCGGTTAAAAACGACAATCTTTTACAACTTAGGGATTTTACTCACAAATATCGCTGTTTTATGACCTTCAAAGTAATATCACAGAAATATTCTAAATGCAATATTACATTCCTGACGTGACTTTAGTTTTGTATAATGGTCCAAGCATTATACAAAACTAAAGAAGAAGAAACTATTATTTGAAAACCGAAATTACGTGTTTTAAATTTTGTATAAATATCGTGAACTTAGAAACAATTAAGTCAATCTTAATGCTTTTTGGAAGATAATCCTGTAAATCTTCCCCGTGTTGGTCCGGGCTTCTTAGCAGAATAGACCTGCCTGCCAGGCAGCTCGTAAAAGGCGAGCATAGGCTTACCGTCACTAACACCGTGACATCTGACAAGGTGGTAGAGTTTCGCAGCGAGTCACCCGTATTGGTACCACCGCCTTACCTATTCCTGCCGTCATAACGTGTTCCGGTTTGGAGGGTAAGGTAGCCGGTGAACTTACTTTTGCTCGAGGCCTCAGGTTGGCAACGCACCATTACCACCTTTGGTGTCTCTAGGCGGCGTGAATTACTTACCATCAGGAAATCCGTCTGCTTATTTGCCTTCCAATATCATGAAAAAATAGATTTCCTGACAGTAAAAATGCCACCTTTATATAGTCTATAACAGGGGTGGGCAAACTACGGCCCGCGGGCCGCATCCGGCCCTTGACAGGTTTTAATCCGGCCCGCCGAGAGTTTTTTTGAAAAAACATGAACCTCCTTAAAAAAGTTAATGGTCAAAATGTTAAAAAGACTATTGAAATTTGAACAATTAAGACACTGAATCAATACTTCGAACATATATATTGCGTATTTCATATGTTAAGACTTCATAAATAGATTTTATTTTGATAAAGGATTGTAAAATAATAAAAAAATGCTTTATGTTATCTTTATACAACATTTTATAATCGTAATATTTACTGCTATTTTTAGGTGTCTTAATAAACCGGCCCGCCTCGAGATTAATTATAATTTACTGGCCCGCCACTAGATTATTTTTAATTTACCGGCCCGCGGTCAAAAGAATTTGCCCACCCCTGGTCTATAAGTATCTAACTAAGTTATTATGGTGCGTTTCCAAGTTAAGGAATGTTAAGTCCTTTGCTGTGGTGTAACCTGCCATCGAATTAGAAACTCAATTATTTACCCAAAAAAAGCGCTCGCCCTTCACAATTTGTTGAGAAAGTCCTACTTTTCTTAAATTTTGACCGCCTCTTTGGTCGAGTGACTAGCGTAAACGCCTAACTACACCGATCAACCTCATGAAAAATCACGAGGATCGGGTTCGATTCCCGACGGGGGCAGGCATTTGTGTGATGAAGATTTACCTAGATGACTGCTTTTCCGGGTCTGGGTGTTTATTAAATTTATTCTGGTATCTATATAAGTATTTCTATGTATTAGTGTCGTTGACTATCACCCATAACACAAGTATGTAATCAATAATATTCTTACTTTGGGGTTAGGTTCAATTTGTGTGCGTTACCCCAGCTAGAAAGTAGCACCTAGACTGATATGAGTGGGACAAATAATTAGTGCTCGATGTGCTGTAAATGTGCGTTGAATAAAAAATTTGTGCATGTTGTCGTTTTGGAAATAAACGGAAAAAACACTTCCAGCTGTATGTATGAAAACGCCGCTTTTTTGTTGTCATTCGAATTTGGTCGGATAACCAGAGTTTACGTTGCTCTTTCGATTTTTGTTTATATTTACATAATGCGAAATATTTCACACTAGATATTTATCTTACATATTATTTGACTAAACGCACTAATTTTTTGTTAACACCTAAACATCTTAGGTTGAGACTGTAATTTGTGCAATCACGTCAAAGTTAGAACGCCGTTTTTTGACTTTAATTCATATTAGTCAAAAACGCATGTATGTATGCTTTTGATTTTTTTTATGGTAAATATACACGTTAAGAAGAACCGAATACAGTTTTCGGTAACCTTATACATTTTCTCATTTAGGCGCTACCTACGATTTTTTTTGATTTTTGGAAAAACCGCGATTACTTGAAAACTATAAATACTTTTTTAAATCTAATTGTGTCACAAATACGCACAAATTAAGAGCTATTTGTGCGTGTTTATTCCACATGCGCACATATAATAGTCTTTGAGATACACGATTTTGCAAAACGTTACCGCAGCAGGAAACGCAATATCTCGAAAACCTGAAGACACACAAATTTTATTTTTAGCGCACAAATTTGCACAAATTTGTGCTCTCTGCTCATATACATTTTTTAACTCTCCGATAATTAGTTTAGATTTTTCTTGCTGGGGTAACGTTACCCCAGCTGGAAGTGTTTTTCCGTTTATTTCCAAAACGACATCATGCACAAATTTTTTATTCGTCGCACATTTACAGCACATCGAGCACTAATTATTTGTCCCACTCATATCAGTCTAGGTGCTACTTTCTAGCTGGGGTAACGCACACGTTCAATTTGTGTAAAAAAATCTTACTTTTCTTTTAACTAAATCATTGCGTTATTATGCATATTGCGTTAAGTATTTTTATCTTGCAAAGTAAGGTAGTAAGTTAACTTGCTTCAAAAATGTTACATCTCAAACTTAGGTTGGCAACGCAAAGAATACATTGTTCCTTGTGTAAATAATATCCCCCTTACTAATAAAACTTACGCGCCCGTTGATCTGGTGTGTAGTTTCATTTTTTGTCAAAAGTAAAGTTACACACCAGATCAAAGGGTGCGTAAGTTTTATTAGTATCTAAAGGGGTGTAAGTATAAGTTTGGTATATGGTATTTGACTGATGTTTGATTTATTAAAAATAGTTAAATATAGTACATAAATTGTATTTCAACAAGAAAGATTTGCGAAATTATTTTTAAATCTTTCAGGCTTCACCTGTTTTATTCATTCATTTTGAAAGTTCTTATTGAATTATCAAAAACTAATGTGACCAATAAATAACTCATAAAATTTTAAGAAACAAACGTAAGGACACCATTTTCGTAAACGCAACTTTTAGCAAACAATAAAAAGTAAGTGCCGAGTCGAATAGTCTGAGTAGGGTGATCAAGTTGAGTAGATTAAGTACCTAATATTATGTATAAAGTTTTTTAGCGCCTAAAAGTAAAGTTAAACAAAAAGATAAATTTACATACCTACTAAAGAGGGTTAAATAAATATACGGGTATGTTACTAACTAAAGCACCCGTCATGAGAAGCTATAAATTATGTAAACAAACATCTTTTACCAAGTATTTTTTTTTACTTCGAGACAACAATAAACTGACCATATTCAATCGAAATAAAAATATAGTCGGGTTATATGAAAGTAACAACCTATTTAATTTAGTCGGATCATATCTAACAACTGAAGTTTGAGTGTCTTGGTACGGGGACGCGCCGGTCGCCGGGAATGCAAACCATCAGTTCGTCTTTTGGAAATAAACGCGTCATTCGAGTGTTGAATTTTTCATTGCTTTGTTAAAATCGCGGATATGGTTGTTATTGTTAATTTTTTTATCTTTTCGTTATCACTTTGTTATTGTTGTTAGTTTTGTTAATTGTTGCCTTAATTTTAATTTTTTTTTATCCATTATTTGTTATTGTGTATTAACTTTTTTTGAATGGCTAATATGTTGTCAACCTCGCGGTTTTTACAACTTCACCGGGCTTTGAATGTGTATTAACGTATAATGAAGCAAGTACCCAGTACATCTAAGGAAATCAATTTGCCACGAAAAAAATGCCAAAACATACGTAATTTATTATACATATTTAAATTATAAGGTAATTAATTAAATTTATAATTTAATATTAAAAAAAATACTTTTATCTTTGAACCAAATGTTGTTAACTCCCGAACGTTTGTTTACATAATTTACAGCTTCTCATGACGGGTACTTTAGGTACTATTATTACTTTGTTTCTTACTCAAAGTAATATGGCAATAATGCCTATTGTAATATTGTAATCCTTTTGTATATGTAGGTACAATTAAGTATTAATAATAATTATGACATAGATATAGATACCTAGGTACCATTTGATGTTGTTTGTTTTTTTAATTTTATCCCAGTCGGGGAAAGGCAAAGGATCTGAGCCTATACAGCCACGTCTTCCGTATTAATAAATCTTTTTCTTGTTTTATATTTTCAATTCATGTCTTCCATATTAATTCTTTATTTCAGTCATTGCCATTATTTACAAAGTCACGTCTGGCTCTTGAGTAAAGCGGTGGTAACTTTACTCAAGCTCACTTTGGGAGATTTGGCGGCAGCGAGGTATTTCACGATACACTTATTTCTTCATGATTCTTTCATTTGCGCACTTTATCTGAACAAAATTAAACTAATTCCCACATAAATTAACCAATTTTACTCATATTTTACACTAAATTCAACAACTGTAAAAAAATTACGACCATCTTCATTCACGATGGCGCCAAAACTCTCGGCACCATTTGTTTTTTTTGGCGCCATTATGCTTTTTCCTTTTTTTATTCTTTTTTTTAAGTTAAATTGCCCCTTTCTGGGGCCGGCTAAGACCTTTAGGCCATACTGCCACGTCTTCCGTATTAATTAATTCTTATACAGTCAGTAGGTAGTCATATGTCTTCCGTAACAATTACTTCTTATACAGTCATTAGTCACTATTTACAAAGTTACGTCAGGCTCTTGAGTAAAGCGGTGGTCACTTTACACAAGCTCACTTTGGGTGACTTGGCGACAGCGAGGAAATTCACGATACACTAGTTTCTTCATGATTATTTCATGTATGCACGTTCACTGAACAAAACTAAACTAATTCCCACCTAAACTAACTAATTATTTCACTCAATTTAAACATAAAATCCATTAATAGTGAAAAAATACGACCATCTACATTCACGATGGCGCCAAACCTCCCTTTTATTATTGAAGTTATACTTCTTTTGGCGTGTTAGGAAAAAATGATGAGGGTAAATTTTTACGATGCGCGCGCACACCGTCACGAAAAAGCGACATGATGAAGTTAGCTATAGATAACATTTTAGTTTTTCTAAAAAAGGTACCAACAAAGTAAAAGTAAGGACATCTACGTATGTCTGAGAACTGACAACTGTATTCACAATATTTCTTTATTTCTATGGTTAGTGTCATTTTGTCTACAAATGTAAAATAAGACAAAAGATAAATTTTTTAAAAAGATTTTTATCTTATTACGCCGAAGAAGTACAACTTCTAATGCGTGTACATAAGTACACACACAATTTTTATTTTTTTAAGTTAATTTTCCCCTTTCTGGGGCCGACAAAGACCTTTAGGCCATGCTGCCACGTCTTCCGTATTAATTAATTCTTATACAGTCAGTAGGTAGTTATATGTCTTCCGTATCAATTACTTCTTATACAGTCATTAGTCACTATTTACAAAGTTACGTTAGAGTCTTGAGTAAAGCGGTGGTCACTTTACACAAGCTGACTTTGGGAGACTTGGCGGCAGCGCGGAAATTCACGATACACTAATTTCTTCGTGATTATTTCATTTGTGCACTTTCACTGAACAAAATTAAACTAATTCCCACCAAAATTAACTGATTTTACTCATAATTTACAATAAATTCAATTATTGTGAAAATAATTACGACCATCTTCATTCACGATGGCGCCAAAACTCAAAGAGTATATAAGTACTACGTAATACCAAAACTCCCCTTTTTATTTTTTTTAAGTTATTTTGCCCCTTTCTGGGGCCGGCTAAGACCTTTAGGCCATGCTGCCACGTCTTCCGTATTAATTATTTCGTCATTAGTCACATGTCTTCCGTTAATTATTCTTACACAGTCATAAGTCACTAATTACAAAGTCACGTCAGGCTCTTGAGTAAAGCGGTGGTAACTTTACTCAAGCTCACTTTGGGAGATTTGGCGGCAGCGAGGAATTTCACGATACACTAATTTCTTCATGATTCTTTCATTTGCGCACTTTATCTGAACAAAATTAAACTACTTAATTCCCACCTAAATTAATCAATTTTACTGATATTTTACACTAAATTCAACAACTGTGAAAAAATTATGACCATCTTCATTCACGATGGCGCCAAAACTCTCGGCACCATTTGTTTTTTTTTGGCGCCATTATGCTTTTTTCTTTTTTATTCTTTTTTTTAAGTTAAATTGCCCCTTTCTGGGGCCGGCTAAGACCTTTAGGCCATACTGCCACGTCTTCCGTATTAATTAATTCTTATACAGTCAGTAGGTAGTCATATGTCTTCCGTAACAATTACTTCTTATACAGTCATTAGTCACTATTTACAAAGTTACGTCAGGCTCTTGAGTAAAGCGGTGGTAACTTTACACAAGCACACTTTGGGAGATTTGGCGGCAGCGAGGAAATTCACGATACACCAATTTCTTCGTGATTATTTCATTTGTGTACGTTCACTGAACAAAACTAAACTAATTCCCACCTAAATTAACTAATTTCACTCAATTTAAACACGAAATTCAATAATTATGAAAAAATACGACCATCTTCATTCACGATGGCGCCAAAACTACCTTTTTATATTAGTTAGTTGGCCCCTTTCAGGGGTTGGCTAACGCTACTTTTAGGCCATGCTGCCACGTCTTCCGTATTAATTAATTCTTATTGTCAGTCATAAGTCACAATGTACAAAGTCATGTCATGGTCTTGAGTAAAGAATTTTTATTAAGTTTTTTTTTACAGAATACTGTGTGTGTGATATTATATTCCTTAGAATGGAATGACGTCTGACGTGAATGGAATAGGTAAGTATATTATTATATTCTTTGGCAATGACATCACACCTTAAAATTTCCTACTACCTCCTTACCACATCCTTACTTCACCTGTATGGTACTTCCAAAACAAGTGTTCAAATTTCTAGTTGGTAGTTACCCTCCGAGGCCCGAGCTTGAACAGGACAGAGTCATTATGGCGGCAACAACATGTAACGCAGTAGATCCCTACCTGGGCAAGTTTCCGCAAGGCACTCTACCACCAGTGGTCTTGTCAGTGATGAGCTATGTTTCAACCATCTTACGAACTGCCTGGCAGAGAGGCAGGTGGTCTATTGCCTCTCTGCCAGGCTGAGTCTATACCCGGACCCACACGGGGAACACAATTCATTAATGACGTATCTATATACAAAAACTTAGCAGGTATTTATCAATTATTAGCTGATTTTACTAAGTAGAAAAAAATATGCCTACTGAAGTAATTCTAATGAGAAAACGTACTGACAAACTTTTTAGTTACATTTTTTTCAGGGCGAATATGTTTTTTAACCCAAATGAAACAGTAGCAGTTATTAAGAAGTACATTAAGGCTCTGTCCTAAGTCCGTACCTCTTTTGTTTGGCCATGGATGCTCTCACTGAACATGGCCAAACCAGAGTACTGTGGGCATCTAATTATGCCGACAATGTCGCTACTAGCTATCTGTGTACCATCCAGAGTAGGTCCACTTCAGAATGGAAACGTCAGTAGCATGAGAGTAAAGTAAATAAATATTTCTGAACAATTTATACATATTGAATCTAACCCCAAAATAAGCATATTATATGCTTGTGTTATGGGTGTTAGTCAACGATTCTAATACAAAGAAATACTTAAATAGATACCAGAATAAATTTAATAAACATCCAGACCCGGAAATGCAGACATCTAAATGTTCATCACACAAATGCCTGCCCCGTCGGGAATCGAACCTGAGCCTCGCGGTTGGTCGATGCAGTTAGGCGTGTACGCTAGCCACTCGACCAACGAGGCGGTCAAAGGGTGCCCTAGTACTAAATGTTGCAAAAACCCAGTATTAGGTGTGTAACAAAGATGACCAGCTTGAGGTCACTCTCATCGTCATCGATGGACAGCAGGTGTGATGAGTAAAACTATTTAAGGATCATGTTACACAGCTCTGAAAATCTGTGTGTAAACATACAGTATCGAATTGCGGGCGTTTGACTTAAGTGGCGGGAAGTTACTGGCGTTACCCGCGGCCGGAAAATAACAGTTTTCCTTATATGCCTTGTATACTAGAAAACAACATAAAAATACCTGTTTAAGCATGGGCTATGACACGAGGCCATGTTCTTTCTGTTGTGTGCGATAAGATACGCATGAGTACGTTCACGGATATTTTGGGATAGGTACATCACAGCGCCAATAAGCTAAAAGATGCTGCAACGGTATCGACAAGTGAGGAGAACTCCTAATGACATAGGAAATGTCACGAGTTTAATCGTTGCTGGGTTTAGAAGGGAGAGACCGTAGATCAGATGGAAAAATTTAATAGCCAGACATGAGTGCATGCAACATTTTCTAAGAAAACACGTCACTTCGCGCAGTGTCAAAATCTGTGATGTCTATAGGCATACTTAGAGCATATAGAAATAGGTATACTTATAGCAAAGAGTAAGGTAACTGTCCGTAAAGGAAACTTAGAGATCAATCTCGATAAGCCACGGTACCTACGTTGTCCTTTTTTTTTGAATCTACAATGTATTTAAGGGAATCATGACTTAGGATCATGAAGGACATCAGAATCATGTATTTCTGACCATAAAGAAAACTAGATAGATTAAAAAATGTAGTAATATCAAATACGATTACGGTAAACGACATTATCATTTTGTTTCTTAAATTATAAAAAAAATATTCTTAATTTGTTAACCTTATATCATGTCCGCAATGATAGTGCATTGTTTATAGACGAACCTTTTTTGTCTATAGAGACGAAGGATATTATTAATTACTGTTAGAAATCCGTGTGCTTCTGTTTCTTTACTAAAAAGTACCTAGCTTATTCGCATTATGTGTTGCGGAAGAAGAAAAATAAAAAATAACCAAAAAAAAATAGATACGATGCCTTACACATGTTCACACGATTTGGAATACATCAACCATTTCCATACATGTGTTAAGTCAATGCAAACATTTTTTCTTTTTCCTTTTTCTTTAGATCTAAAAGGTATTAGAATGAAACCATTTTACTTTATTATACATTTATTGATAATGACAGCGATGGTTGACTCGAATTTGCTACTTGGCAAAAATATTTCCCACTAAGAAGTGAACTATTTTGTATTAAATTTTAAAATCTCTTCATGTTACAGTAACTGACGCAACCATCTATGCTACCAAGTAGCTGCCTAAACTATTTGCTTATCACAATAAAAGAAATTGAAATACAATTGTGATCTACAATTTTATATTACAAGAGAAATCAGGCAAACCAATTCCTACGCTAACATGAATTGTGTCCAAACATATAAACATATACCGCTTAACAAATTGACTGCAATAAATATACGACAAATATAAAAATAATAAACTATTCACCTACCACTAATATTAAAACAAAAGCACAGCACATTGTCAGCTTATTACTATAAAAAAATTAAGACCCATGTTAGGTAGGTCTATTAGCCTAAACCCAGGAGCCCTAATGCGTACCCCTCGATTATATTAAGCTATTGCTAATCTATCGTTTACCTCCTTGCCCCCCTACCAGCTACTGGACGAAAGCACATCAAGAGTTTCAAAGACACCCTAATAACACTTCGTATAGATTTCAAAGACTACACATTGAGCTGTCCTAGTCGAGGCCAAGTTACGTATAATCGCTATACTTTAAAAAATGAAATGCAAAGTTAAGCTAAAATTAGACAAAAAAACTTCTCGATAGCATATCCCTTAAACACTGCAATGAATGCAACCATGGAATGTATTAAGCACAGTCTAAAAGCCTTTTTAATATAGTGCAATATTTGATATTTAATGATTTTGAACGTGATTTCAGTCATGTTTAGGGTGGACATTTAGAAAACATACATCCTACACTTTTGGAAATATTTAATTAGAATATTCAAAAAGCTGAACTAGATCAATATTTTAAATATAAAAGATTTTCTCAAAAACGCTCACTAGCATACCCAAATGTAGGAAAACCGCTTTCTCTATGTCCGCACCCTTACTTTCAAATAACAGAGCCTATGTGCACTCGGAAATGGCTACAGACAACCTCAAATAACCATTCCCGGACGGTAGCGAGTCAACTTCATATACCAAACCAGATGATTTACTTTGAAAAATACAAAACCATCAAATATATCTTCAGGGTAAAAAAAAGTTACAAGTTTTAAATAATGACCAATTATACGATTTGTCAAACTTCTCAAATAAGAGATATCAAATCTTTGTTTAAATATTATGAACACGCTTAGCTATTTAGTTTCGTTTGTGTAGAACCACAGAGTTACTAAAATCATGTAAACATGGCTGAATATGATATAAAATTTGCGAATTAAAAATGTTATAGTCGCCATTTCTTAACGAGGTCTAAAACTGGAAGAAAATGGCTGACCTTCACGCCCAAGAAGTAAGTTGGAGCTAAGAATAGGAGATGATAATCATTTTAGAATATTATTTATTTTGTTTGGTATACTATAGGATAAAAACATGCTTTTTATAAAAAAAATAGAGAAGCACGTAAAAGTTTTAACTGTAATATATTTGATGATTTTGAATGTTTCCGTTGGTTTAGCTTAACTGTTACATTGTACAATACACTGACAAATAACGTCCATACAAATATATCTGATCAGCGTTGATTTCAAGTGCATATAATTTAAATATTTATTAGTAAATGATTACTTATACATTAATAATATACAACACTGTGTACAGGAATGATGGCAAGTGATTGTGTAAAGGGTGACAACCCTTAACTAGTAAATAACGAGGCGATTTTGTGTACTTTTTAATGTACTTATGAATTACATCACTAAAAGGATGGAATATACATTAGGTGAGCTACTCGAGGCCGCTTCGAACTGAAAGCAGGCCAATATGGACATACCCTAACATAACGATTACACAAACTACACTGCAATATTTTTTGAAATATAGCGGACTCTTACAAATACACGACTTGTGACATTTCAGGTATTTTGAAAAAAAAAAAATTATCGTCGGCATTTGGTGGAATTCCGTTTTATACAATCTTTTTAACTAACGTTTACACTTCACCACAATACACTTTTAAAAGTGAAACCAGGTGGCTTAAGTGTAACAAGTGTAAAAGTGCAAATGTTATTAAAAATGTTCTGTGCCCCTACAGCAAACCTTTGTGCTTTATATCATTGTCATGATGATTTTTGGGAAGTCAATTTCATTAAATCATATTAATATAATTACCATTATAATATATTTAACCTACAAAAATTATGCTTAATTTAATAATACTTTATTAATCATCAACAATAAAACATCACATTAAAATAAATATACAATCATTTTTCGTATATGGCAAGCATATTATAACGTAATAACGTCCTAAAATCTATAATAAAATTCATCTTAACCCTTTATTATGCATGAACATTGCCTCGAAACATTTTGTGACTCGAACTTCGATTACTCCCAAGATTCATTTTTTAAAGACAAATTTAAAGATTGTTATATCGCAATGAAAATACTAAAAACTCATATTGGTTTTATTGAGGGAACGGACGAACTCAATTTGATTTTAGTTCTGAAGTTCGTAAATGAAGGATTTTAATAGAATTTGTGTATCCTTTTCACCTGTTCACGTATATTTTTTGAAATCTATTCGAAAATTTGGTCATCCTTATGCCATAAAATCAATATCGTTATATTTATAACATTTCTTTCATTTTCATTTGGATTTAAAGCTACACAACGCTTTCACTATATACCATCACATTGAAAAGTGCATACAAAAAATTTAGATAGCTTATGTGAAAAATTATGGATCCACTTTTAGGTCTAACAGTACTTTTTATTACATATTAAAAGTAAAGGTATAGAGTTTAATAATTGATAGTGAAAGTGTCACTTAATTGTTAAAAAGAAAAGTTTATTACATGAACATACAAACCGTGCGTGTATAAGAGCCCACTGTATTCATTTTATTCCAAATTAATATACAACGCTACACTTCACACCAAGTGAATATACAGTTCTATCGATTATTGTTCGATGGATGGAAATATTATATTTAGGACAAATAGATTGCTTTATGATTCTCCTGTGTAATATACAGACCGCGAAAAATGTCTACAAACATTTATTTTTACATTATATTAACTACACAACCTAATCGATATAAGACAATGGCACAAGTGACAGTATTTAAACCTAAATAGTGAGAACTAATAGGAAGTAGCAATGTACAATAATGAATACATAGGTCGCGCAACACACCAGTCACTTGCACCACACAATGTCAACATTTGGGCAATTAGTCCGCGGGTGTACTAAGTACAAGTCTTTGTAAGGACGAAGATGTAGTACTGGACGATTTTTTTTAAGTTGTAAAAAAATCAACGGGTGAAAGTACAAAAATTGAGTCCCGTGGCAAGAAACTATCACAAACTGGCAACTGTGATTCTCACACTGAGCAAATCGTCTAGAAATATTCATTTATAAATAATGGCAACACAACGTGGGAAAATGCTGGATCAGATAAAAATGCTTATTAGGAACTTACTCGAGTACCATATGCGACGAAACCAAAGATCAAGGGCATAATTCCATTTTAATAGAACATAACTTTAGAGATAATAATATGCTAAAATCATATGTTTCTGACACGTCAATTTTTTTCCATACCAGTTGCGGACTTTAATCTTAAGTTAGCGTACGCCAAATACGCATTACTTATTTGACATGACATGTCAAAAGCACATATATTTTAGATTAACGTTATTGAAAAGAACAGTTCGTTGCGCAGTACCGGTGTTTATAATAATTTAAACACAGAAGGTTAATCTGCAACTTAACTAGAAAAGCACGGAATATATCCGAAACATAAATAACATTTATCGGACAAACTATACAATAAAAACTCTATACAAAAAATCCATTCAAATCACAAAAATTCATTGGCTACAAAAACATTATTTATTCAATATAATACACACAACACTAAAATATTTACATTAAAATTAAATAAACTTAAATCACATGATTGAATAACGTCAATTTATTTACATAATTCGTAGTCGAAAAATAAAATAACAATAACACAATGGAACACATGAAATTTTACACCTCGATTATTTATTGCTCGCGTCAATAAATATGAGATCAAATTTATCCAATACCAGGAAATTTGTTGATTCAAAACTAAAATTCAATTCAAACAACTATTTTAGTTTACACCCCGAGCAAAAGGATTATTGAGATAAAAACACAGGTACGTCAAATTATATAAAATTTAGTTTACATCTGTATTTTACACCCCGAGTAAAAGGATTATTGAGATAAATAACACAGGTACATCAAAATTATATAAAATTTAGTTTAGACCTGTAGTTTACACCCCGAGTAAAAGGATTTTTTGAGATAAACAACACAGGTACATCAAAATTATATAAAATTTACTCAATTTTATATAATTATTTTAATAAAATAATATGTTCAAAACTAACTTATTCCTATCTGCTTTGAAAAACAAGAAAAATGCTTGCTATTGAAAAGTATTCTTAATATGTACCTCAAACATAATCCGTCTTATTTCTAAACATAATAGCCTAACGTGGGAGTAAAATTAAGTTAATATTACAGTCTGTATCACGTTGTAATAAAGACTACAACACCAGGTTGAACCTCGGAGTACTTTTACTCCGTGTTAATAAGACAATATGTCTGGCATCGATACAATATTTTATATCAAAAACATATTATCTCAGTGGATATCCTGAATATAGCAAAAATTACTTTTTGATATAAATAAAATTGCGTTTTTTAAAAAAAAAACAATTTAAAACTGAATTAAAGTTTTGAATCTACAAAACGTCAAACTCGCAGATGCCAGAAAAAAATTATAAAATAAAACGTGATGTCAATATAAAAAAGTTAAGCACCATTACAACAGGACAAACAAATCTATTGGATTGGAGGTATGATACCGTGGACGTTATGTAGAATTCGGCCCGACGAGTGGCTAGTAGAGAACATGTAAAATACGGACGAGAAGAATATCAAAATTATTTGCTTCTGGTTTTAGTGCCGACGGCGTTTATGCTGTCGCCGCGACTCCGCGATCTGTGCAGATTTTGTAGGCCTTCTCCTGCAAATTAAAGTGCAAAAAGTTATACAAAATAACAAACAGTGAGCACTTTTCTCAGAATGTATAATATTATGCTACGGTATTGTTGCGGAAGAGAATTCTATAAATGGGAGATAAGAATTATAAGAATACTAGTTGACCCAGCAAACTTCGTATCACTTGACATTAATGCTTCGATAGTAGCGCAGTCTGTCGGATCCGATGTGAAACATTCCAAAATCAACAACTACTTTTTATTAAAAAAATAATTAAAAACCATTTTCCAGGAGACCAAATTGTGAATCTAAACCATTCTCAAATTCCCTAGAACACATACAAAAAGTTTGACATCGGTCCAGTCGTCTAGAAGGAGTTCAGTGAGATACACACTCACAGAAGAATTATATATATAAAAAAGACAACACACAAGAATTATATTAAAATGTATACACAAGGACGATCTCAATTAAGTTGTTTAGAAGTAAAGGTTATTAATTTGCAAGTGTTATTAATCAAACAGAATGGTACTCCTGACGATACAGCGTTGATGCTTGGTATTGTCCTTATTGTGGCAGACAGCAGGATTACGAAAAGCGGTGGTAAAAGTCCGGGCGAGCTACTGTACAGCATTATACCACTTAACTATGATTGGCTGTGCACTAAAGGAAACCAGTAGCCTATATATCAAGACAATCGGCAGTGTGTCCCAACAGTATAAAACAATAGTGTGGTTACCCTTGCTGGAGGCGCGGCGCAGCTCGGCGTCGCGGAAGGCGCGCGCGGACTTGCCGCGGCGGTCGGGCGCCAGCTTGTCTGCCCGCACGAAGATGCCGTGCCGCGGCCGGCACGTGAAGTACCGCTTGCCGCCCACGCACCCGTCGTTCTTACCTGCACAAGGACATTCCCACTCGTCAAGTTCAATAAATAAGAAGAAGAAGTGTAAGTAATCAATCAATATTTCTAACACATATTGTGGTCTGTACTTTTCATCTTTCATTGTTTATGAAGTTTCCATAAACTTTAAAATTATCAATACACTTTCAAAATGAATTTGAATTATTCTTAAATGTTACGTTGCACGTTATGAATTATTGTGAAAATTACTATACTTTATTGTATAATGAATAAATACGTTTTATTGACTTGAATGAATTAGTTTTGTCCAAATATACTACCATATTGAAATTAGATTCGTCTATTTCTAGCACCTTGTATAAACAGACAATACCATTGTATACCGTCTATTAACACAATGAGTCCTCAATACCGAAGCCATCAAATGTCAATTTTAACAATTCTTGCAAATAACATTGTATTGAATCTTTCCATCTGTGTCTAATATTAATGGCCACCATTTCAAGTGATACAGGCTATATTTTTTGAAAAATTAAAGTTTTCTTTATATGAAGTGTAAAATGATATGGTTTATAAGTTACCGGTGGGCGCGTCCAGCTCGACGCCCACCCAGAGCCCCGAGGCGAAGTGTGTCCCGCCGACGAAGGCCACGACGCCGGTGCTGCTGCTCAGCCTCAGTGACACGCTCTCGCCCACCGCCAGCCACTCCGGGCATGCCGATGTCTCCACGCTTTCCTCTGTACACGACATATTAAGTTATGTCAAAACCACCGTAAATCCTTAGATGTTCCAGTTACTGGGATTTAACAACTCTTGACGTTAAAAGCCCGAAATAACATTTTTTTAAGCTTCAATGGAAACTCTTCGAAGCTCTCTAGCAAGATCTTTTGTTTGATCTTCTACCAAAGAAGTTACTGGTTAGTACCCATTATCAAATTATTTGATTTTGTAGCTATTGCATAACTTTGTTATTGTGACCATTAAAGTGCATTAGTATATTAAAGCGAAATAGCGAAGTAGTGGTTTTACATATAAATTGATATGGCTCGTCTAATTTTTTTGCTATCTAAAAATGTACAATATACATAAGCCTTATATTTTAATCGATTTTTTTGTATTAAATAGCTTGTTATTGTAAAAAAAATGATACAAGCATTCGATTCCCATTTCATAGTATTGCAAAATATAAATTGATCCGTCAACTATTGAAGTCCGCCAAGATATTGCATTTAGATTGCACATAGCCAACAGTTATAGCTTGCAATCATCATCAAAATGATACGTTATATTTAATAGTAAGAAACACACACTTTTTATTTAACCACCAGAGGGATGAAAAGATACCATTAAGGTATCGATACTTTTACTCGATACTGGTATCGACAGCAAAGTATAGATACTTACTAATATCGTTTTTGGAAAACTTTGAATGGAAACCCTAACAAGTATTAGTAATCTTTACTGAAAAGTAAACATTTTAACATTAAATAATAATTTTTGAGTATCTCCCGAGCTTGAGAGTTGCGGGTAACCTTTGGTGTAACACATTTATTTTTAAAATAATTTATGAAAAAAGTCCGTTTTTATGGTGCTGATCAAAATAAATCAACTTTTGTAAATGTCCTGTTACCAGTTACCACCTATGATATGTTACTGTGATACACTCTATTTTGCAAATTTCAATTTCTCAGTGTCCAAAATCTGTTAATAATGTATAAACAAACAACAATGTGCAGTTACCGTCCCCGATCCTCTCGGTGGAGGAGGCAGGCGTGTCCCGCAGCTGTGTGTGGGTGTGCGAGGGCTCGTGTGCGGACCGCGGCCGCCCCCCGCCGGGGAAGGAGGCACGCGCCGCCGCCCGCGCCGCGCCGCCCGCCCGCCGCCGCACCACCTGACACAGGACACAGCACACCACTTACTGTATTTGTCCATATCCAAGGCAACGTCCGAGGTATTACATTATGTCTTTCCAATAAGAACCACTTAAATGAACTGGAAAAATTGTATCTACTACATCTTTTACCGGATCTGGTTAGCCATGTTCGATAATGGCAAAACTGACATCAAATCCTATTGTGTGTGTAGTGGCTCGATTATATGTATAATCTTATCTCTACTTATTTAGTTTTAGAATCTAACTCCATAATCAATCTGAATCCTCAATATTAATTATTTATTAATTATAAATATTAATTATTTATTAATTATAAATATTAATTATTAATTAATTTGTTTAAGATTTATTATTTAGAATAGATATAAGAAATCTCTTAACGAATTTAAATAATACTCAACTTTCGTTAGCTTTGTGTAGACATTATTATTTTTTGTATAATACTGCGTAAATCCAAACAGTGACAACAATTTTTTAATGTAAAAAAAAATCTCTACTAAAGCTCTGTTCTAACTTCTATAGTAAAGTAAAGAAACTAAAGACTATATAACTGGGACGAGTAAGATGATACCAATCTGATCTAAGTGCTACACCATACAATATCACTGCAAAAAATCGTAAGTTACCTTTCCAGCAGGTAATGATGTGTTAACAACTGGGTCGGGACCGGGAGAATCACTTTCTCCGACTGAAGAAGTCTCACGACTCCTCGCCTCGTGGCTGGACTGTTCAGAACTCATCGACTCTACTTCCGCATCACCTAAGTAAAAAAATAAAGATTGTTACATCTATGATCTCATGTCTATTTGTCATTTGTATACACACACCTTGTGCCTAAAATATGAACATTTTGATTAATAACTTGTACATATTTTAGACACAAGTTACGATGTAAGAATTCATATTTAATTTTTGAAAATTAAAAAAAAATATCAAATACATTATTAACTTAAAAAAACATTCAGCATAATTTTTTCGATGCTTTTTTTTACATTATAAGAAATCAAACAACCTCATAGATAATCTGATGAAAAGAACGTCGCGTTAAAGACTTAAAATGCTAAAGGTACATTACAACTAAGACTGAAATGTTAATCTTTTGTGTAAGTTTTATTGCTAGCGCACCCTTAAGTGCGACATGACAAAGTCGAGCAAAAGAACTAGCACCACCTTTATCACGTTAACAGAAAAAGCTACAGAGGGGACACTAGTCTTTGCGAATCGTTGCAAGACTTTACCGTGTAGTCTAATGTACCGGTGGTATTTAGCGAACTAAATGACAAGATTAGATATTCAGAACAATCTAGCAAGCAATGGGGTATTCACATCCAGACACCAGGGCTTGAAATACCCGTATTTTTAAGAACCGGTACTAATGACCTTGAAGCAATACCGATACTAAGGCATTACCTTTACTTTTTGTACCGGTATCAGACTTAGTACCGGTACTATTAGTTTAAGGGTGTTTTTTCCGGTATTGATTTAATAATAGCGGTACAAGAAAATATATTCCATATAATTTTTTCACCAGTCGAAGATATCTCTTTTCCTTCCAGTGAGATTAAAATAATACCAATATGTAAAAAGGAAAATTGGCAACGTCGCACTTGTATTTAACGGGTACCTTAATTGGATACCGGTTTTTATTGGTACCGGTACTTGTTAGATACCGGTCGGTGCCGGTATACGAATTACCGGTACTCACTTTGGAACCGGTATCCAGGTATCGAAATGGCAAGAACTGTTAAATACCCGTACAGAACCTGTACTTTTCGTACCGGTTCAAAGCCTTGCCAGACACCAAATTATCTAATTTGGCTAACATCAGCAATCTCATTATAAATACCTGAAGGTTAAAATAATACCAATATGTAAAAAGGAAAATTGGCGACGTCGCACTTGTATTTAACGGGTACCTTAATTGGATACCGGTTTTTATTAGCACCGGTACTTGTTAGATACCGGTCGGTGCCGGTATACGAATTACTGGTACTCACTTTGGAACCGGTATCCAGGTATCGAAATGACAAGAACTGCTAAATACCGGTACAGAACCTGTACTTTTCGTACCGATTCCAAGCCTTGCCAAACACCAAATTATCTAATTTGGCTAACATCAGCAATCTTATTATAAGCACCCGATGGTTCGATTCTTAAACACTACACATAAGACTAAACACAAACAGAACACTTACCAAATGACGTGTCGTGCGTCATATCGTGAGTTTCTCCATTAACTTGAACTGGCTCGGGTTTGTTTGAATGACTAGACAGCACAGAGTAATTCTCCACGGGAATAGCACCCAAAGGGTCCAACAACTGACCCTTGTCCTCCATTTCTTCGCAGTCCCTTAAGAATGGATTTATTCTATTCCTCGACCCAGGCGTCAAAACTGGCGTTTTGGCTTTTTCATACGTCGTATCGTCTAATTCATTTTTGGATTCAACTATTTCATTCTTAAGCTCTGTTATGTCGTTTCTCAATTCGCTAATCTCATTCCTTAGGCCTGCCATAGAGTTTTTCGTCCGGCTGAGATGTGTGTATTCCATTGTTTTGTCGAAGTCTGGAGTGTCATCAACTGACATGCTCCTTATTGATAATGTGTCATCGTTCGTCAGATTTGTAGTCGACACTGCTTGGGATCCTACAAACACAATGCTTTTTGTTATTGAAGTGAAACCTTTTTAGCGGCGTTGTGCACTTTTTTTTGAATAGGTAAAAACTTCTAAACTCGCATCAGGACACGTGACCTGATAGAAAATTCGTAAGACGGCGCAGGGCGCTTGCGCGAATGTTCGTGTTGTCATGTTTGTGTACAATACATTAATATTGTATTCTACCACATACATGATAGTACTTTCATACTGATTTATTAAAGCGATTCGTGCAAAATTATTCCATAACCATTCCAAAATGTCAAAAATGCACAACGTAAATATTCAAGTTTTAACTTCTGCCGGCACTCCCGGAGTGCAACCCGTCGTTTTTTTTGTTTCACTAATTATTTTTGTTGTGTGTTCGTTAATTTTAAAAGGTTGCACATTTCAGTTTTTATGTGTTAGCACTAATTGCTCACTAATGTAGTTGCCTTTTTTGGCATTTTATCAATAATTGGTGTATTTAGTAAAGAGAACGTATGAAGCCTCATATTTATCAACATTTTCGATAGAATGAACAAACTACATTAATTAAACCACACTTATCAAAATCAATTACAGGGGAGCGGAGATATTTACCGTCCTCTAGGTTGAAGTGTCTTTGTTAGTCGGCATATCAGACCTAGAAAGGAGACAACCTAGCCCTATCTTGATAGAATATTCACAATATGTATTCATAGCGGGCCCAGCCACGTTCAATGCATGTGGTAAGTGCTTGAACCTATGACCTAATGAAGAAAGTTTAATGATGCGGACTTAGATCTAATTATATAAAGCAATTTACTTCCATAAACTTCAAATGAGCTTAATAACTATATGAGCAAAACTTAATATTTCTTACCCGAAATAACCACGCATGAACTTACCATATCCACTGGATGATATAGAAGGAGAGTTTTTGTTTGGCATCCTCTCACATGCAAGCTCGTGAAGAGAATCTAAAGTTTTCGATGTTGGCAAGAAACCTCGACTTGTTGCTCTTGAACGGGTTCGCTAAAATTTAAAATCATATTTTTGTCACTTCGAAAATTAGTTAAAAACATGTTCATAATCGATACTTCAGATTTCATGCATTGAAACGACAAACGAATAAAATTACCATTGTTAAATAAATATTTTTCACATTTATTGCACAGGTCTAGTAATATAGTTAAGGGCCATATTTATAAAAGAAGAAGAAGAATATAGTTAAAGGACAGATTATACCTCAATGATTACAGTAGTGGTTGCATTATTGCAAAAGGAACTCAAAATATCATTAAAATCTAATTTTCAAAGACACAAGTTACTTACTTGTGATTTTGGAGTGATAAGCTCGTCAGTGGGTGCCGATTCTGGTTCGGAATGTGAGTCTTCGTCGTTCCTTCGTCCTGGCTCCTCGTGTAAGGTCGTCATTCGTAAACCTAACTTCCCACTTGCTGGAGACGCTGTAATTGAACCAGTCGTATTTGAAATATATATACTTGCGCAGTTTTATTATAAAAATTAATTAAAACATTTTGAAAATGAAAGTAACTAATAAAAAAACTTAATATAGACGAGCACTGTTAAATGAAATTTAATAAGTATTTATAATATTAAAATGCAAGTGCACAACATCACCTTTTAAAATAATAATAAACTAGCATCGCATATTTTGCTAAAACATTACAATTTGCGAAATAGTAGCATTGCGATCTAATACCATAAAATGATACTAAAATTTTCACCGTATACCGAAGATAAAGTGTTGAACGTAAAATATACAACAATTTCTAAATAAAACGAAATATGTGACCCATAAATTATAAAACACATGACGCTGAACATCAAGCTTAAACACTCCTAGTGAGTCGTAGCAAATAATAAGACGAATATGAGCAATCACTCCAAGAGATTTACACTGAAATAGAGATTCGTGAAGAATGAAGAATCACTCGTGTAAAGAACGAAAAGAATGAGAACGAAATATAAGAAAAAAGCGTATCTACTGAAGTTACTACTAATTTCTAAACGTACACTTGTTTGGTGTCTGCAGTCTGAGAGAGTTCAGGTTCAAATTCAAGTTAAGGAACGTTGGTCGAGCTGTAAGAGAAAATTTTACACTATTGTCAATATAAATTCGATGCTTACGTAATCATACTTTGTTTTACATTTATTTGTGTTTATGTCAAAACTACGTTCTAATTCAGCCAAACTAGTATTCGACTCCTAATGACAGCAGATAATTTATAATTTCCTGAAATAAATAATATTTATTTCACATTTATTTCATTCACATCTCCGTGTTGGTCCGGGATCCTTTGCAGAATAGACCATCTGCCTTTCTTGCCAGGCAGCTCGTAAAAGGCGAGCATAGGCTTATCGTCGCTAACACTGTGATATCTGACTAGGTGTTAGAGTTTCGTAGCGACTCGCCCGGATTGGTACCACCGCCTTACCTATTCCTGCCACCATAACATCATGACGTGTTCCGGTTGGGAGGGTAAGGTAGCCGGTAAACTTACTTTTGCTCGAGGCCTAACATCCTGACCTCAGGTTGGCAACGCATCATTAACATCTTTGGTGTCTCTAGGCGGCGTGAATTTCTTACCATCAGGAAATCCGCCTGCTTGTTTGCCTTCCTATAACATAAAGAAAAGAACCCAAAAGAAGGTCCACTTAATCAGAACATAGCCAGTCACTAAGAACACCCAGCGAAGAAAACTTAGCGGGTTTACCTTTCTATAATTGGTAGAGATCTAAATTACCATTTTGTGTTTTTATTTCTTCATAAAATATGATATATTTTTCATTATGTCTTAAAAGTCATCTATGATTATCAGAATTTGTCATGTACTATTTAAATAGCAAATATATTAGTTATATTATTTTCCATATTAATTATAATGTACAATCTAATCAATCATGCGTTGATTACATATCTACCCACATTATTTCATTTGGCAATTTACTACTTCATCATGCATCTCGCACCTAACACATACACACACTATCACTTTCATTGTTCTATATTCTCTACTGTCACTATCTACTTACAAATACACATGACTGTCATTCAAGTTTTTAATCTACTATACATTGGAAATTTCAATATCTCATCACTCTTTGGCTGCATAATATACAGTGTTAACTTTCGCCTGAGACAAAATCATAATTACCTTCAATAAAAACATTTTTAGATACTGTTTCCATTACTTTTTAAATTCTAGAGAGAAAAGGAAAGGAAGAAAATGAAAAAAAATATCAGGTCATGCTTAATCCATGCAAATCAAAGTGACACGCAAACAAATAGTGAGAACACAAAGACAGAAGCTTGCTCGATGCTGGAAGTCGACTTTCAAAGGTTTTGGGCAAAATTTTCGCCGCTCAACCTTTGCTATTATGCAGACTCCTTCAATTATTGCCAATTGCCAATTAAATCACAACCAATCCATGTAACTATGGTTTCAATAATATTTAACAACATTTACTAGACATTAATTTCCAATTTCGCAATACACATTCGACTAATAGTAATTTTGCCATACATTTGTCATTCCAATTGTTTAACATTTATTGTCAACTCATTACCTGATAGGAACGAGCCTGAAGATAGCGAGGGTTTAGAATACAAAAAAAAACATTAGTTTAAGCTATGTAAATTTTGTTTCGTATGTCTTTCTGTGCATTTAGTAATTTGAAAGGAATTTCGTGTTTTTTTATTAAAAAATACATAGTGAAAAACAAAATTAATTCCATTCAAATTATCAACAAATGTAGAAAGTTAGTGGTTAAGTGATAGTAGGTAATTTTATCGCGACATTTAAGGGTTTGCGAATAGGAAGCGGGTATAGAACGTCGGTGTTCAGAGCGATAGCATTGCCACAAAGCTAGTAAAAAACAAAACGTGAATTGTGAAATCGCTGGGGTTATGTCGCAGTGACGTGTGGAGTGTATACACATTGTACTTTGAAATTAGTCTCACTCTTGATGTCTAAAGTGCTCCTAATCACTCTAGTAGTTTCAACTTACTACTAAACTAATTTTAAATTCTCGTGCGTATTGCATTATGTTTTCGGTGCACAAGTAACTAGGTGCACTAAGTAATTATAAATTTAAACGATACTTTTGTCATAATATTAGAAAAAAAAACAAATAACCAGCTATGAATAACATTAATAATAAGTATTATATTACGGCAGGATGAACTAAGGATATTTAGGTGTTTGTTAATATTTCATAATTTTTATTTTAATCTATAAAGTAAAACATAAAAAAATAAGTTTAGCTCTAAACATTTTTTTTTATTTTTTAAATCATAAACTGTAAACTTATGTGTAGGAAATCTAAATTAGTATCTATTTATTACACATTTGTTCTAATCTAGTATTCCACTCGAGCTAAGGTTACAATTATTGCTAGTTAGATTTTGAAATCACAAACGAAGAACTAAATTCGTTTTGTATAATTATCAAAATCCAACTAAACTACCGACTCCCTACAATGATCAAAAATACTAAAATGACGAATATTATTAAGTGTAACAGTGCACATTTTAAACACTTCTTTAACAAATAAACTATAAATAAAAAATAATAAGAATAAAAGCACTGTAGAGTGCACTGGAATGAGAAAGTGTTTTCGTTGATGAAAATATGAAAGCACTTGAAGCCCATTTATTTCCAAAATCAAAAAACCTTACTGCAGCACCAAATAAATTAGTTTGAGAAATTTAAATGTACATTTAACATCACATTCGTAACATTGTTTATAAAGTTGATTAAATTAATTTGTTAATATTTATATTAATTGTTCAATTTTATTTAAAAGAAAACACTATCTATCAAGTGTTATATGTTTACCTAGAGTGTGTATTTAGCCATCTATCAGTTATCATCGAGCTCATTACAAAAAACCTAGTTTAGAAAATTTAACATTAATCCTTATTTCTTCATATAACATATTTTTTTATTGCTACTTTACATTATTACAGTATTTCTAACACTATTTAATGAAATGTGTTTTAAACTATTACTACATATTATAGGCTTATTTAAATTAAACCTTTGTACTTTTTGCACAACTAAAATTTAAGATTGCGTTTATCGGAACACATGCAAAAATTAAACGTTCAAAACGTTACGTCTTACGTTATCTTTGGTTAAAGGTTAAAAAAAGTTAGAAAGGTTCCATCCGTCAGTCGGTCAAAAATCTTAATCAACATTGAGGGTATTTTGACTGTCTTATGGCTAATAAATACATCTGGAGTTTTATTTTTAGTTTCATTTCACAACTAACTTTGATTCTATTTGCGCAACTCGAGGAAAACTTTCCTCTTTTATTTATTTATACAGTACATAATCCGTAAATTTATAATATAAAGAGAGTATCAATGAGATATTTTCGCTTTACGTCTAAATTGTTTTAATTAAAAAAATACATCTTTCGTGTGCTAACAGGATGGTAGCTATTTCGAATGATTTGCCATTGCACGTTAAATAAAACATACAACATACACACCTAAAAATATAAGGCATATATAGAGCAGTTTTCCCAACTCTCAGAATTTTTTCTCCCCAATGCTGAAATAAAAACCCCTAAAATTCCCGTAATCCCTTGGAAATTCTCCTAGACAAATATTATAATTAATATTTAATATAAATATTAATAAAAAAAATACTTGATAAACATAATTTAATTTTTAAGTTAGTTTAGCTTTAGCGATGACACAACAAAATCGGCACCACTATAGTGATATTTATTTCTTATTTAAACACATTTTTAGTAACGAGCATTCATACCAGATGTCACTAAACCTCTGCGTTAAAAATAAATAAGATTACTGGCTTTATTAGTTCAATCAACGCCTTGTATATTTTTTTTACTAAATAAAAAAATTCGAAATAAAAAAATCCCTAATAATACCCTAAAAATACATGCCCCCTAAAAAACAACCCATTCCAATTTTTTATCCTCTAAATCTGGGGGGTAAACCCCTAAGTTAGGAACCGTGATATAGAGTCGTTTCAAAATAGGTGTTCAAATTTTTAATATAGCGTTCAGTAGATCTAAAAAATATCCCCATAAACAATAATGTGACTAAAATGACTTCTTTTTTAGCCAATAGGCCTTACTGCATAAAGAATTAAGAACATAACTCATCGATTTGACTTAAAACAAAAAGAGACTAGAAAACATTTATAGTAAAACAAATTAATATGTATTATATTTGACGCATTATAAGCAAACAGATCTAAATCAAATGATATAAAAAAAACATTTTATTTTTCATGTGGATATCTTCTATTACATGTACTGAACTAAAAATCTTCCTATTTTGATATATTTAACCAATAAAGAGGCCAAATTTAATGTTTACTACATGGTTTTTTATTTATTTTATATAAATTGCTTGTATATATACATGTACATATACGGCGTACCTTTTGCAATGAAGATACCTGTAATTCTATTTTCTTGTTTAAGGCGATACCCAAAAAAAATCGACTTGGAGAAACATCCCGTTTTTGTAACCTTTAAATAATTGTCGACATTCAAAAACCAAAATAAATTTAAGAGTGAATGTAAAATACATACCCAAGGCGAAGGGTTTGGCGGGCGGTCCGTCGTGGTCCGCGTGGTGCGTGGGCGTGGCGAGCGAGTGCCGGTGCGTGCGGCGCGGCGTCTCCTCCGCGAGGTCCGCCACGCTGCCCGACCGCGTGCCCGCCAGACCGGACAACGACTCCATCGACGAGTCCAGCCGCATTATCTGTTCACGTCATTACATATTTTAAACTCATAAAAAACTAAGTTTCATACAGTGTCTTTAATTATAAGAATCTCCTAATTTTCCCATTCATTTAAATACGTTGGAAGTAAACTTGTACCCAAAGTGAAAACGATATACATGGAAATCGGAATGTGTGAACAAGCAGTTAACAATATAGTATTTATACAACCCCAACCAGCAGGTAAAGGTGACAAAACGAAATGTAATTTCATCTTAATACCATTTTAAATCTAATTTGAATACCAACTTCATTTTAGCATATATGCGAATAATTGTTTATGTTAATTCGTGGTAAAATAAAATGTTTTAAAAATGGTATACGTCCGTTATGCATACTGGTAAAATATAGTACTCTAAATATGCCCTTGCGTTAATCTGTAAACAATTTATAATATATTTAAATATGCAATTAAACACTCATCTACAATTATTTATGGTATATTTAATAAAGTTAGTTTACTATTATACATAATAAAATTTTAGCAAAAAATACGTAGATGAGTACATAGTTTTAAAAATATTGGCACTTATAATACTAACTAATGTTTTTAACGCTTTAATTTAATGTTTAAAACATGGATTCAGGCATAAATTGTCGAGTAATATTTTTTGTAGTTGAATTAGAAAAACGAGTAAACATAATAATTGAATCTTTGAATTGATAAAATTACAAAGTTAAAGAAGATTACGTAAAAACTGGATTTTACTTTCCAAAGACTTCGTTGAATTTACAGGAACGGTTTCAATTAAATATTGTACCTTGTCAGACCCCCAAGTTATATACTCAGAATGATTTATTAGAGGTAAATCCAAAATAAACTAAACTGATGAAACCGTCCTACTGTTGTGAACAAGTGATATTCGTAAATATACAATTAGAATTATACAGGAAAAGTAAAATTTGCTGCAGAAAATTCAATAGATTTCACACCGATAATACAATAACACAAGTAGAACATCACAAAAGAGCATTTATTTCAGACTTTGTCCATTTGTTGCCCTTAAAATAAAAGTCAAAGCAGTAGATTATTACAGTTACCAACCAACTCACTAAATTAAACAAGCAAATTATCACTTAATTCGACGCTTGAGAATGAATGAATGAATGACTTGAGATGAAGGTTTTTAGCATGTGCAATATTTGCAGAAACCTAATGATTAATTCGTATATTCATATACCTAAAAGTTTTTAAAACAAACAAACTGAAAATTATATTTTTTTTATTATACTTTCAAGCCACAGACAGCCACAGAATGAAAAGCTTTAATTATTTTTTAAATTTAAAAATTAATTTAGTCCAAGCTCCTTTTATTGTTAATTTTTGGTTCTGACCAAAACGAAAAATATGATCATAAAATAATAATAAAAAAACATTGTTTATCATTTATTTATAGTATTTAAGATGGACTTTTTTATATAACTTATTGAAAGTAATCTTAACATAAACTATAAAAATCAATTCTTTTGATGAGAAAAATGTAACCTTGTGGTTTGACAGGTCTGAGTAACCTTGTACTAAATAAGCAAAAAGTTGCACTCATAATTAAATCGATTGAGGAAGACCATTCGGAACATGAACATATTCTTTCTGCGCTTTACACCGAAAAAAAGAAAATTGTGACTGTAGGTACACAAAGGACTTTGCTCTAGCACTATAGTCCTAGACCGTGATTTTGTACACAAGAAAGTACATATAAGAGAAAGATATTGCATATTTTACAGTGCCGCGTGATGTGAATGAAAACTTATAATAAATTGCAACCAAATAGAGAAGAACTACATGGATATGGCCATGCGTTGGACTCACGTTGGTTCCGTTCTTGGCCGCGTTCTCGAGCGCCTGCGATAGCTGCAGCCGCGTGCGATGCGACAACACACACATTAGGGGAATGTCTCCATTAACGAGCATAGCTTTTTTGATTAAATTTAAATATGTTTAAATTTAAATGTAAAAAAAAACATTGTGGTCCAAACATATTATTGTCAATAAAATTACAAAACATAAGACGATTAGCTTAATTACGATTCATTTTAGTTCGCAGTAAATATTGCCTATCACGGTATTATCTCCATTTTTTTTTAATACATTTTGGAGTTTAAGTTTTTACTGGATCTTTAATCCCCTAGACGCCAGAACGTCTTTCAGTCAGAATTTGATATCTGGCCGCATTTTTTAAAACTTCTATTGACTTTTCAAAGCAATCGCTATGTGTTTATTATCTAACTGCTAGGAAATACAATTTCATATTTTTTAACAATAACATATGTTAAATATTATAAGATGCAACAACACACATTTCAAATAATTACATGTGTCAAAAATCTATAGAATGCTTTTTCAACATATATTTATCCTTTTTCGTGTATATTCATATTTTTACCACAACTTATCTCTTGTAAAATTTATCACGACAGCATGCTCATTTAATGGAAACAGTCAAGCAAGCGAGATAATTGCAAGATAAACACATCATATTAATATATATTAATATTCACTGTAAAAAAACAGGTTTTTCAAATTCCGTATTTAACAAATTTAGTCCATTCCTTGATTTCGTCTAAAACGGCGTTATGAGTTGTAAAAACAGTCAGGCTATCAATAGTAATTTGTTTCGATGGGATATAATTAGAATTATTTTGATAATTCCAAGTATTTCTATAATATAAGTCGCAAAAAGTTGGAAAAGAGATGTAACATTGTTACATAAAGTAATTTTCGTGTGTCCGCAAACGTTATTTTTTCTGTCATTGGTGATATAAAAAAATGGTTTGAAATCAAAGTTTGTAATTATATGTTTACAATTTAAAAAAAAATCCTTGTTAACTTATTTTGACAAAGAACATTTTTAAAATTCTTGTCAAATATTTTTTTAATCTTTCTGTTTGATTTTTATGTTTTTTTATTCTCTGAAATGATATCAGCGTCCGAAAACGTTGATTTGTAATATTTTTAACAAGACTGTTTAAAATGTAAAGCTTTTGTTAGAATAACACATACTGCAATCTGTCGATATAAGAACACAAATCTCACTTTCGATATTACGTATTGTGTTAGTAGACATCGACAACGAAAGCGTTATTAGCGGGAAGCTGTGGAAGCTTCACAACATAGACCTGGCGTGTACGTCTATAATGTGCCGGTGTCGGTAGCGGTAACTTGTAAGCAGACGATACGTAATTAGGGATATTCCTCACCACGCTTTGCGACGCAACGGCTTGATCGTTTTTCACGGAATCCAATTCCGCCTGTCCGTTCAACGTCGATACGAAATTTACCACGTATCTAGTTGCGTTGCATATTGTTTGTAACGCATCGCGTCGTGAGAAAGCCCCCTGAAAATACCACAAGGTCTAGGTGTTACGACGACCGACACTTCAAAAATGTGATCCTATGTCGTCTCTTGGCTTATTACTGTACAAAAGTTGGACATAAAAAAAAGAACATATTGCTTGAAAAAAATTTGAATAAAGCTTGAGTAATCAACAATTTGTTTACTACATTGTGAATGATAGTACAGAATAACAAAAATATATTATCTTGAGCGCTATCACTCAGTGCCATGTGTAAATTTACTATTGCTTCTTGGTGAAGAATTTTATAGGTTTGATTTTTTTTATGTTTAGCTTCAAATTCTATTCATTACGTAAAAAAAACTTAATTTAAAAGTTCTCCATCAGTGAAATCTAAGAAGATACGTATTGTGATACTTATGTGTTAAAATAGCTACTACGACAATTTCTTGTTAGTGATGTGTCAAGTGTCAATTTAAAAAAATAAAGAAAAATACAAGCAATATTACGATATTCAGCTTTGAATTTTGGCAGAATTATATGTACTTATTAGAATCTTATGTTTATTGCGTCAAAAGGATTGTATGTAAAAGAATACAAGGCGTATTTTCAACTACAAAGAAAAGTAAACGTAAAAACTAATAACGATAAAGTTGATTTAAAGATTTTGTAAATTTAATGTGCATCAAACATTTTATTTAAATTACATTAGACTTCAGGTCACGTTCAAGTTTGAGTGTGGTTCAAAGATGGGATTAATATTATTAGATGTCATCCTTCGTTGGTTACGAATTAATATTTGTCAAATATTTTAGGTGGCATTATAACCTGAGAGGTTATTGGTGTGTTTGGTACATGATAATTGTTACATCATATTGTCACATGACAACGTAGCTGGCAAAACTCTTAATTAATTAATAAAGAATGTATTGAAAATAATAAACATTTATGTACATAAACGAAAGGATAGTTCGATATAATACACAGTGTTAATACAGAGGTTCAAAGCTCATTACTGCGCATATTAAGAATTTTACCAGCACGTATGAGTCTCGTCGTGCGTGTATGTGTATGTGTATGTGTAGGTGTAGGTGTAGGTGCGCGAGCGCTGTAGTTGCGTGTTTGTGTGCGGTGGTTACCTGTGAGAAGTTGGGTACGGAGGCGGTCTTGCGCATGTTGGAGGCGAGTGCGGTGGCGGGGCGCGCCTGCTCCAGCTCGCGGACGGCCACGCTCTGCCGCAGCCGGTCCAGCGTCAGGATACTCTCCACCGCGCTCACGCCGCGGGTGTATTTCTCTATATACACAATTTACGTTTCGTATAACTACATTTCGCTTATTAGACAAACTGTGACAGACATGTTTAGTTAGTACTTACTCATTTAAAGAAATAATATTATATCGAACTAGCTGACCCAACAAACTTCGTATGGCTTGACATTAAATGCTTCGATGGAACCGCAGTCTGCCGGACCCAATGTAAAACATTCCAAAATCAACGACTGCTTATAAATAAAAAAAATAATTAACAAAAACATTTTCCACAGAATTAAATTGTGAATCTAAACCATTCTCGAATCCCCTTGAACACACACATAAAAATTAATCAAAATCGTTCCAGTCGTCTAGGAGGAGTTTAGTGACAAACACACGAACACAAGAATTATATTATAACATACTAGCTGACCCAGCAAACTTCGTATCGCTTGACATTAATGCTTAGACAGTAGCGCAGTCTGTCGGATCCGATGTGAAACATTCTAAAATCAACAACTACTTATTATTAAAAAATAAATAAAAAAATCATTTTCCAGTGGACCAAATTGTGAATCTAAACCATTCTCGAATTCCCTAGAACACATACAAAAAGTTTCATCGACATCGGTCCTGTCGTCTAGAAGGAGTTCAGTGACATACACACTCACAGAAGAATTATATATATAAAGAATAGCTGACCCAACAGACGTTGTTATGCTATACGTTTATTGTGATTTTAGCAAAAAAATTGGAGTGGGTCACCCTTATCACTTAGGGGTATGAAAAATAGATGTTGGCCGATCCTCAAAACTGTTCAATATGCTCACAAAATTTCAAGAGAATCGGTCGAGCGGTTTTAGAGGAGTTCAATTACGCACACCGTGACTCGAGAATTTTATATATTAGATTAAGATATGACACTGACCTATGTAAGTCTCCCCGTCCGCCGCACTAGCCTCGTCCCCGGAGGCGGCGATCTGCGCCAGACTCTCGCGTTCCTCTAACTCTTCTGAAGCCTTCGGAATATTGGAAACCACCTCGTAAGTGACGCCCGTCGCCGTCAGTGCATCAGATCTAAAATTTACAATCGATACCTCACTAACGCACACTCTCTTTTTGTAAATAACGGGTAGGTTAGAAGGGTCGATAAATATTAGCAAAAACATTTATTCTTGTTTTATTAATATACGATTGAGTAGTATTTTACTCTTATTTACCATTCCTCAGGATATATTTAAAAAAATTCGCCCTCAAATCACATACCTAAACCAAATTTGACATCACATATTTTTTTTAAAGTTGTTAATTCCTTGATAATATAGCTGTCCATCTTATACGAACAACATTTTTTTTGTTCTAATGATGAAATTGCACTTAGCTTTTTTATGAACATAACATTCATGTCACGATTATTTGTAAATGGAAATGCAAATCACCAACTATGGATCTCTATGAATACAACGGCTTAAAATTAACTGACATTTCATTATACTTATATTTTTTTACGCAACCAATCTAGTCTATTTTCAATATAGAAAACAAATTCAATAATTTATTACAATTTCCCTATGCTTTACACATGTGCTAAAATTATTACATAAAATGTGAACTCCGTCACGGGACACTTGGCAGATGTGAAACATGGACATTATTTTGTAAAAGTAGTATGTAATATATACCATCATATAACGTGGCGACGCGTCGCCACGCCAGAAACCTGTTTTACGTGCGCCTATAGATGTTTCACATCAACAAATATTATATGCTCTTGCGTCCCCAGGTTGAACCTCTATTAGCCCTTTCGGAAAATTCTTTTTTTTTTTTTAAATATAAAATACCATTCGCGTGTAATCTTACATATAAGAAGAAAACATCGAATCAAAAAAACTAGACCTACCGAACAATCTTCTTTCGTATCCGATCCGTCAGACTCTGTCGTTTGTAAATGTTCAAAGCCAGACGTTTCCTCAGTATTAGGTCCATCGGTGCCGGATGCGATAGTCGTACCGTCGTCTTTAATATTAGGTATACTCGTTCGTTAGCTGAAAAGACATGTGAAGATATAAATCAATAAAGTTTTTAATTAATTAATTCTAGTCATTAGGGCTTTGTAAAAACACTTAGTATTGTTGTCCATACATGTGTCATATATTAACAGTGAGATTAGTATTTCTACACTCCTATCAAACTGTTTGCGCGCTTTCGAGGAGTTTAAAAAAGGAAAATAAAAATTTGAATAAAAGCTACAATCGTAGAGAAAGTGTACGAATCAGATTCTTGGGTTATCCAGCATATCGGAGTTGATAAATTTGAAGTGAGAATTAGCACGGTCTGGTCATTGAAGCCTGAATAAGAATAGGTGTCCTCACGTTCGGTGATCCTGTTGAGGTACTGCGAGTCGTGTATGGAGGAGTCCCAGGAGACGAGCGCAGCCACCTCCTTGTCGTGGTGGTGGAGAAGTTGGAGCTCGTAGAACTTGTGGCCGTGCTCCTTCGGCAGGATCGAGTGCAGCCCCGCCACCGTCACCTCCTCGCCCGACGGGTGCGTCGTCAGGTCGTCCGCTGCCACACACACACATATTACGAAACAACATTGTCAACATCACAACTCAACTACTTGTTTGTTATTCAGGCAATTAAGCTTGGTAAAAAAAATATCCCTGGACAAATTGCCTAATTAATCTAACCCCAAAATAAGCAATAATATTAACATTGAAATATTTTACAAAGTTTTTGTGACTATGTCTTCAAGTATACCAAAATAGTACAACAGTACCGAACTCAAATCCCAAAATCTTTAAAATGACATTTAACATTGACGTTTACCATTGTAGTACATAGTGTATAATATTTACCGTTTAGGTCCAGGAAGAGAACCGGAATATGCTGCTCCATGCCAGGCGGAGGAGACCACGCGGCCGGCGCACCAGGAATTGGGCTCCCGGGACTCGGGACCAGTACCTGTACACAAAAGGTACATCATTCTCTATAACTTTGTAATAAAATTATCTGACAGCTCGCCTCCAGATGTAATAGACTTGGTCAAAGATTCCTATAATAATAGAAATCAATTAAGATACATAAGGTCACATCCATTATAAATTCCGCCCTAGGGAATTAATGAAAACATAGTCTTTTACTTATAAGTCTTGTATCCAGCTATAATTTATGTTTTTTTTTTCTAGGACCCTGAATTTTCAGGATTTAGTGTTCGTAATGTAAATTCAATATTAGAAATGCAATGCAACTGATTCCTAATTGCAAACTTTTGCAATTTATGAAGATCTAACTATAAAATGACAGCTAGAGCGTTACTATGATCTGACATAGACCATACTGATCAAAGCATACAAAAAACTTAATTAACCTCCTTTATCTCTAGCACAGATTAATATATATGTACATCTGTAGCAATTACTCAAACCGCCGGCGTCGTCACCTTAAGAAGTTTTACAAGTTTTGTTTAAATACATTTGCGGAGGTAGTATAAAAGTTATATTTGTAAAGTCGATTTAGTGAATTCAAATAAATTCAAGTCAATTATTTTTATAATGATAAAATAAAATGTAGCCAATATCATATTTCGTAACAATAAAATACGAAATGAAAGAAGAATTTACCGCATTTCTTTCTTCTGTAAGCGATACCCATTGCTCCACGAGCGATTGTTCCCTTTCTTGATCTCGCTCACTTTTCATTGATGGCGACATATTCACAAGTTTCTGTGACAAATTAAAAAATATAGTTATTAAATTTCCTGGCACAAAAACATCAATACTGCCTGTGCAATAATAATCTTCTTCATCGCCTTTTATAAATATAGCTTTCGATCGTTTTTCACGACTACTTTGCCAATGTCAAGTTAGTTAATTCTTATACAGTCATAAGTCACTTGAATAAAGCGGTGGCTTCGTTACTCAAGCTCATCTAGTCAGATTTGACGGCAGCGAGGAAAAAGACGATACACTAACTTCTTCGTGATTATTTCATTTGTGCACTTTCATTGAACTAAATTAATCTAATTCCCACCTAAATTAACCAATTTCACTCAATATGAACACGAAATTCAATAATAATGAAAAAACTACGACCACCTTCATTCACAATGGCGCCTAAACTCCCAAAAATAATCATTTCGTGTAAAATAATAGTCCTTTTATTTAATAAGATACTATTGATGAATGTTGGTATTTTTATAGCAAAAATGCAGTTCTGCTGCACGCATTTTTTTCGGACGGTACTTTAAAACAACGAACTTGTGGTATTTTATTAGCAAAAATTAAATTTGGCATATCTTGGTAATTTTGATTAAAATTAAAATAAACTTATTATAACATATAAATTTATTTTATTATATACTTGCTGTGCCCTCGACTACGTCAGTGTGGAATTGAACTTAAAAAAATATACAGTTATAAAAGCAGCATAAGTTACTTCTTATTACATTAACTATCTGCCAGTGTAAATTCCTCCAACATTGGTTCACATATTTGCCGGGACAAACAAAAAGACAGACAAACAAAAATGTTGTTTTGGTAAATACAACCGCATGTTCATAAGGATGTAAAAAAGTTATTTTAATATGACAAACAGACACTCCAATTTCATTTATGTATACATGTTTAGATAAAAATGTACCTGCAGTTGCGCATGTAAGTGTTGTCTCCGCCGAGCGAGTGCATCACTCCACCTCTCCCGAAGTGTGGCCAAATCTTCTTCTTGATATGAGTCAAGTGGTTTTTGTAATCGTGACCTGAGGAAAGTGATATTTTTTTATAAAATGATCATTTTTATATAATTTCTTATGAGACTTTTGAATATACTATAATAGAAATCTATTTGACAAGCAGATATACAATGCGAATGTGGATGGATATAGGTACCTGGGGAGACCAAGGCTGACATTTCACGACCAGATCAATCGGAGTCAAGAGTCTCCGAAACCGGCGTGTTTGTATGAACAGGGTAATGAATGTGAAGGAAGCAAGACAGGTTTGTCAGGATCGTGAGATCTGGCACTCGATACTCTCTGCCTACCCTTAAAGGACTTGGTGTTAAGATATGTATGTATGTATTTGACAAGTTTAACATGAAAATTCAGACATCGTTTGTAAGTAATATATTTCAAACTGAAGCGTTCCATAATTGCAATTATTGGTTTTAAATCGAGTTTTAATTTACTTGCCCGATATTAAACCAATAAATGGTGTATGGTAATTTTATACATGTGTGGCCCAATGGAACCTATCGTTCTCTTACCTAAAGGGCTTCCTTGATGGCAAGAGATAATCGTAGACTTAATTATGTGACAGATTGAAATCCCTATTTTGTAGTAGGGTGGATCATGTTTGTGTGTGTGTGTGTGTGTGTGTGTGTGTGTGTGTGTGT
>NJDD01000360.1:521161-540262 GCA_002245505.1 Calephelis nemesis
GCGCCACCACCACGGGCTCGCCGCCGCCCCACACGCTGTACTGGCAGAACACGAAGTTCGACAGCGACGGTGGCAGCCCGGACGCCTGCTTTATCACCACCCGGATCGTCACCTATTAAAAGTATTGTCATTTATGAGTAAATAGCTATCTTCATGTGAGTACCCCTGAAAACGTAGAGAGATAGAATCTATACTTGCTATCGTCGACACTTGGTGGAAAAAGTATGTGTGTAGAGATGTAACTTACGATGGATCCAAGGATTATATGGAATCTCGAAATTAAAAAAACCGTGTCATATTTAACAACATAATGAAATTTAAAAAAAAAACCTGCTGAAGATGAATTTCGTATTTTAAAAGATTTAAAATAATCAACAATTCGTTCTATAAATCAAAAAACTTATTTTAAGAAAAAAACTAGCCTAAGTCAAACTGAAGACATAATACATAAAGGCATAAAGACCTAAAGTTATTTAAAATTATATAAACACAAAAAAGAATTATTTTAAACACAAACAATATAAAGCAAAATTGAAAAACTGATTAAAATCTTGGGACTTTATCTTACTTGTTGTGAAGCCTGATCAATCAGATCGTCATCATGCATGTCTCCCGAACTATCCGATGCAGCTTCACATATTCTATCCTGTGGAAACTGACCAGCCACGCGACTCAACTCCACCTATGCAGCAAAATTTAAAAATTAATAAAAAATGGAATACATAAAATAAAATTCATTAATATTCAGTATTGGCTGACTGTTCCATATAAATACTACAGTTTTAAATTTTATCGAGTGGCATCATTCTCTGTATATTTTACAATAAATAAAACAATATCACACAACTAGTATTGATAAATATATTTCTAACATTTGGATAAAACTAAACTACTAGTTCTTAAAACTAAGTTTTGTAGCTTACTACAATCATTAATATCAATAAAAATAGTATAGCAAGTAAATAATATTCTGATAACATTACTTACCTGTAGCCTTCCAGCGACTTCTCCTTGTTGACTAATAATTGGAGTGTGATAATCCAAAGTGACATCATGAAATAACGCCTCAAGGAATACGTTCGCAACACCAATCAGATTGTGATTTTCTTGCGACTCGTAAAACGGGTCTATAGCTTTTTCACCAGGCTCCTACAATAAAAAGATATAAATAAAGTATTTTTATTAGGGGGAGTCCATTAATTACGTGAGGTTTTTTTCAAAAAAATCTGACCCACCCCCTCCCACTAGTGAGAAGTCATCCCCCTTCCTTTCTCTCTCCTCCCCGTTCCAAATTCAAGTAAGATTTTTTAAAATTTATATTTTGCGTAATAAATTTAAATTTATTAAATAAGTATTTCTATATTAGTATCGTTGACTAACACCCATAACACAAGCATATAATTTGCTTACTTTGGGGTTAGATTCAATTTGTGTAACTTGTCCAGAGATATTTATTTATTAATATAAATTTTATTTATTCTAAAAAAACAGTTCACGTAATACTTTATTTAAGATTTGCTCTTCAAATTATTGAGGAAGGAGATTAGAATCACAGTAATCTGTGCGAAGTCAGTGAAATATTATCAAGCACTGTTTCCAATTAGGTCATAATATTTTGGTGAAAAACTTATATTTTTTTCTTTCAATACTAATAATCTGTATCTTGCTGAAAAAAAATTCGAAATATTTGCCAATTTAGTGAGCCCCTCACCCCAAAATAAGATTAAATCAGATCTATCTCAAACCTTCCCCATCCCGAGCGTCTCACGTAATTAATAGAAGCACCCTTATTAAAATTAACTAAAAGGAGCCCTGTTAGCTAAATATATAAGCGGAAAGAACATTACACTGCTGCTAAAGCAGATCCCATTACAAATAATATTCACTTAGTGATCCCAATCATGCATTTAACTACAAATGCAATATTTTATAATTATAACAATCCAAACAGCCTTAAAATAAAAGTACAACCATGTTTATTATATTTAGAAATAGTATAACTCAAAATTTTGAACCTTTTTACAAAAACTAGACAAATATTTTATTTTACAGTAACACACAACCCAGAAAAAGTGCCCGAAATTCAATTAAAACAATATTGCAATATACAATGCAGCAAAATAGGAACGATTCACAAAACGTTGAATTAGCTAAAACCAAATAAAAAAATCCAGATGTTCTAATTCCAAAGCACAAACATGAACGCACACAAATTATTTATAATTTTATTTCTAAACGCACCGTTGGCGACTCGGCCTCTATTTGAGCTGCGTCCTGAAATTAAATGAATAATTTTTTGTCCTATAATCCATAAAACTGAATAACAAACAACCAAACTGTATTCTTAACAATTAAATATAATCGCCGCTTATAGACATGCATTCTCCCTGTAACCGACGAATAATATATAACTGATGTGTTGATAATAAATAGATAGCGTAAGTTTTTTTGCACTGAACTAAACTAAAGTGTAAATGAGGCTTAAAGTTATTATTTAACAGGACAACGCACAAGAAAGTGTTCAAAGTAAGATAAACCGTATTCATAAAACTACTTATACTAATGCGAGTATCTCTTCCACAACGACATGTATTTATACAAAAAGAAATGCCCAAGTTTTCTACATAAAAATTCTTTCAAATCAGCTACATTAAATAGTTTTATTGTTTCTTGTGCTGTTTATTAACGCCTAAAATTCCCCTTTAGCTAGAGCATTTATTTAACATTATTCAAAAAATTGGATAACCAGAATAAGGCATCTATGATATTATTTTGCAAAAAAAAAATCCTTTTTTAAAGCATTATACGCAGATATTTTAGTCATCTCATTAGACAAATCATGTTAAAAATATTTAAAATAACAGTCGAATTAATAATACACTTCGTTTCTAATAATAAGGTAACAAATAGACAATTGCAAAACTATTTTCTACAATGGATATCAACACCACCGGGGACTTAACAATAACATTGTAGACAGTTAAGAAATAAATGTAATTTTAAGGTGCGAGTAAGTCTCCGTTAGGAAATTCAAGAATGATTAACTGATTCTACAAATGTATCGTAATATAATATTAAGTCTATTTATTCAGTAAGTTTAATAAACTTAAATTTTAATAGGATTACACTTATAAAATAAAATCTAAATTCTCTCTTTGTCTGACGCCTAAGACCATATTACGACAGCATTGACTTTTTAGGGTGCCAATTTATACGACAAAAAAAAAATAGAACTGACCTCAGTTGGTATTCCGTCTCGTTGCCGCCGTCGCCACTCGTCGTACATTTCGCGCATGTCCACGAGCTTGTTCTCTAGTTTCTCCATGGACCAGATTTGAGCGCGATTCGGACGTTTTACCATAATCGCCGGCTCCGATACAAATGCACCTCGCTAAAATGTTAATCATTATTTTTTACTAAACTACAAAAGTCAATCTTACATCAACCAAAGTAATTATTTCCTAATGTCAAAGAACAAGGTAAAAGTACAGAATCACACACATAAAAAGTTGTGCATTTACTTCACGTAAGACGTTATAATATAAAGTTTCATACAGCGCTGAATTATCAGAATAATCAAATTGACAAATATTTACCTAATTTCAGGCAATAGGCAATATTATTTCTTGATACTAATATTTTTAATGGAATTGAAAGACAAGCACGCAAACAAATACAAAAAAAAAACATACACACACTCGCACTCACACACGCACACATTTTGCTCATTGTTTAATTATAATGACCTAAATTCTTACTGTGCTTGTCTTCTTGTTGTTCTTACTGTACTGCAGCCATTCGTGCGTGAAAGAGTAACAAACATACACACACCCTTACAAACTTTGCGTGATTAGTTTGCAGATAACAACAGGTTAGTATAGAGGAGGTACCTTCCGGTTGGGGCTGAGGTTCTGCGGCGGTATCTGCAGCGTGACCCCGAAGCGCGTGTGGCGGTTGACCTCCTCGGCGAGGAAGTTGGCCTCCTGCACGAGCGAGTTGGCCCGCAGGATGTCGGCCTTCAGCCGGCCCAGCGACCGGCGGAACGTAGCGTCCCGCTCCGCCGCCCACCGCTCCACGCGGGCCGCCGTCGTCGGCGTGCACGCCACCGCCTTGCCTGCCCGCACCGCACACACACACACACACACACATGGACATTACCAAATAAGAAATTTATAACACACACTCACAAATTTATTCTATGTCAATATGATATTTTGGAACAGTTACATAGACCATTGTCACGAAGTAACTCGACGAAAAATATCAAATCTCAATAATTAAAATAAAATAAAATAAAATCTTGTTCTATACTTTACTTCTGTTAGCTATACGAATATAATTAAGTTTGAAATCGATAAACATATTTTAATTGTATTTAATTTTAATTATAATCTTAAGTTCCAAGTTCCATATAATAAATAAACTTGCAATAGTCATCAATCAGTTATTAATAAGTTCCTATGTACAGTACACAATAAAATAGATAAAAATATACTAAACATGACCATGATTCATGTTCCACAAAATCGTAAGCGCAATTAGTATTTGATAGAATGTCAGCAGACTTTAAATTCAGTACTTATCATATAGGATAAAATTTGCGTAAAACTGATACTTTTTTAAATGAAGCACACTATTCTTCTGATAACTGTAACTTTAACACCATAAAAGTTACAGGTGCGTCGTTATCCTGAAAACTTGATAGAAGACCTATTGTACAAGTCGAACAACTACCCTACTCTACAAACAGGAACATGACAAGAGTCAATGTGGCAGCTAGAATAATAAAGGCGGTGGATCCCTAGCCGGACCAGTCGCTGCACAGCATTGGATCACCAGTGGTCTTGTTGCTAATGATCTATATTTAAACGTGTGCTCGCCTCTTACGAGTTGCTTGGTAGAGAAGCACTACTCTACTTAGCGAACCCGGACCAATACAGGGAAAACAGGTTTGTTAGTAATATTTCCTCATTATTTTAACATCGATAATCAACGACTTATCACCAATTAGAGCTTAAATTTAATTCACATTAAAGTTTTACCTTCATTATCTTAAATAAGAAAATAATACTGCATCAGTTAAATTAAGTTAAATCTGGCGTAACCACATGCAAAAGTATTTACAATTTAAGCATCCACTTACCGAGTTTCAAAGGATCATAAGAGTACGGTGGATACGGAGTCGAAGGTGACAAAATATTTCGGAGTTGCTGAAACTGCCTTTCGTACTCTTGTCTTTGTTTCTCTAATGCCACTGAAAAATATCAAAATATTACAAATTAATAACTAACGTTACAAATAAATTAATTGACTGTCAGAAGCCCTGATCAAATCGCTGTTCGGTTTTGATACGTATACATAAATACATACATGCATACATACAAACATGTTTTCTCGAAAAGCCCTTTATGAGGTAGGCAAAGAGTAACGAGTGCTGAAACGCACGACCCTTGCAGACTTGCCTGGCTACCTCCACATTCATTATCATTTTCATACAAACACGCTAGTTTCGGAGACTCTTGACCCTTGATGATAAACAAATAGATAATATTGTGGCATCGTGTCCTTTGGCCGGGCCGTTATGTTAGTGCAAGTATACCCTATAATTTATGAGGAAAGAGATAAATTACCAGATTTTTAAATTTAACATAGAATTTAAAAGAACAAACCCTATAGACATAACGTGGATAGAACAAGTGGACTTGAAGGAAAATTTAAATATTAAAAAAAGGATATTATCAGTAATGCGATGGTTTTCAAACTATTACAAAACATGGTATTTGCGTACGCGTAATTTTCTATGTACGGCCAGGCGTATAACTAGTCGTTATTCCAAGTTTGCAAGAGTCGAGAGAGAGTTAGCTTACATATCTAAATTTATTCGGCATTAGCATTCTAATACAATCTGTACATACAAACAGAAACGTTATAGTTCTATCAACTACAATAGAAGCAATAAAATATGAACCTTGTTTATCTTCTTCGTGCTGTTTCTCCAGTTGAGATATAGCCGTTTGTATCGGGTCGTTGCTGAGTTCGTTGAGCATGATCTCGTCTCGGGCAAAGTTGTAGTCGATGGGCTGCGCGGGGGTTTGTGGTTCCGAAGCTGCGGCGGCTGGAAACATTCATATTTCTTAACAAAAGAAATCTTGAATTATTGGTAGATACGCGTCAAATCCGTAACTACTAGTGTTTTGCAAGGTAAATATGTTTATTTGTTATTACTGTAAGGTTATGTTTGTAAACCGAAATTTAAACCATAGAAACATCATAATTTAAAAGATTATTTGGTCATGACTTCCTTTTTTATTTCGGTAAAGAGTATTTGTTGTGACTAAACTAGCAACCCGATCAGCGGAAGGGATGACTAGAGTGGGGGTAATCGAGAGTTAGGAGTAGACTGGTTGGAAGTGGGGGCATTCTATTGGGAGGCGCCGAACTAGATGGACGTTCTGTTGTAGCATATTGTAATTTGTATTTTTAATCTAGATTATATTGTAAATATTATTATTGAAAAAAAAGACAAGCCCGCTGAGTTTCTTTCGCCAGATCTTCTCAGTGTGAGGCCGCGATTCCGATCCGATGGTAGTTTGAAAAATGTCGATGCGCACAAATACTACTTGTATGGTTCATGTGAATAAAGATTATTCTGATTATACCCTATTTACGAATTACTGTGCTTCATGAAAAATATATAAAGTGAGTTGTGACTGTGGGATGTGATTAACACCCTGAATTGAAGTTACTCTTACATTACTTATTTCAAATGATTCTGACACTATATTATCACAACATATTTGGGATTATTTTAATGTGTTGTGAACATGGCTTGAAAAACCGGTATTTTTAGGAATCGTTAATAATGAGGCGTTACCTGTACTGTTTGTACCGGTATCGGATTTAGTACCGGTACCTACTATTGGTTTAAAGGTTTTTACACCGGTACTGGTTCAATAACAACAACAACGGCACAAGAGTATCGGTATTATTGAACTGAATGTTTACTTATCGTTTTTTCTTTAATCGAATATATTTCTGTTCCTTCATGAGTGATAAAAATGATACCAATACCTAAAAAAGAAAATTGGCGACGTCATACTTGTATTTAACGGTTACCTTAATTGGATTACGGTCTTCATCGGTATTATTACCGGTACTTGTTTGATAACGACATCGGATCGGTACGCGTATAACAAAATACAGGTAACCACTTGAGGACCGGTATCCAGGTATCGAAATGGCAAGAACCGCTAAATACAGGTACAATACTTGCCGGTAATTTTTCGTACCACTTCCAAGCCGTGGTTGTGAACTTGCTACTTATAGTCAACATTTGAACCAAGATAACCTTTGGACTAAAGGAAAATTAAAAATCCATCGTTTATCACGACTTTAAAACCATTTAACGAAATACTTCATCTATATCTCGACGTTCCAGTTTATTTTATTTGAAAAGTCACTAATTTCTTTTAAACTATCTCATAGAGTGAGTGGCACTAACTGGTTTCCTTGGGGCAGTTGACCCGGAAGAAGTGGTGGTTCCCCCAGAGGATGCGGTCGGCGTGTCCGAGCCGCACGGTCCCGGTGACGGGCGCCCCGTTGAGGAAGCAGCGCGCGTGCGGCCGCGGCGCCATCGTCAGCCCGCCGCCCTCCACCTGCAGCTCGCAGTGCTCTGGCTGGATGCCCAGACCCGACAGCTGGATGTCCGCCGAGCTGTCCGCCCCCACCACCGTCCGCTCCTACAATATACCAATCATATGCAAAATGATATGTGATAGGTAAGTAAAAGGAAGTACAGCTTATACCAACAATACCCATTTCTATATACTTAATATTTTCCATCATCGGCGCTTGATTAAACTTCCAAATATTCATATTTTTAAAAGAAGAGATTGTTTAAACAACTTGTTTAAGTTCTATCATCAGTTCTAGCCCTGATGATGCTGTCATAAGCGAAACCGGTAGGCTATTTATAAAATAATAATTTATAAGTGACACGTTAAACAGTACAAGTGTTTCTTCATTTGAAAATATGAATTACATATCTAGATTTGGTAAATACTGTTGGCAGTATTAAAAATAATACTAATAAATTTATAGATCCAGATTAGACTGTCTTTTATTAATAGTTCCATTGAAGAGTTCGAGTATAAATACGTCGAAGATACGACGACTTGGATAGATCTATTTTGATCATCTCTTATTTGATAACCTTACACGTGTTTCCCTAGAGCTTTCGATCTTGAACGACTTTGGATACTCTTAAAACTTAACCATTTATAGAAATGTTTTAATATTATTTTCAATATATAATTATAGAAATATTTTAATATAACTAGAGGTATAATATTTATGATATGCCTATTTCGCTGGATCGACCACATTACGCCTAAAAGGAATTAACCAACTTTAAAAATTCTTTTTTTACTGTAGTGGTTTTTGTCAGATTTTCATATTTAATTCACACAAACTGTTAGTAGCTATTAATACGAAGTTCGCTAAGTCAACAAGTTTGATAATAAAAAAAAACGTTGCCCGAGATTGGATAGCAAATACCTTTAACTAATCGCGGCTGCCTTGGTTGTACCCTTGCCTGCTTGGTGTGAAGGAACTAACTTGCTTTTAGTCATAGAAATGTTAGCAAGACTTTGTAGTAGTAGAGAGCTTAGCTAGGCTCCTTTTTGTACTTACTGCATGCCCATGTCATTGTAAATTTCTACAAATGTTGACATATCCCAAAGAACATTCTAAACAGGTTTAGACCCTATTAATATTTAAATGAAAAGGTGTAAATATTTTATGCACAGTACCTACCCACATACTACTTTATAAACAAAACATTTTCTTTTTTTAAAATTTGTAGAAATTTAACCCAAACACAGGCTAATGCTTCAGTAAAAATACGTCGAAAGAAACTAAAGTTATAGCCATTATAAATGTGAAATTCATATGTAACTGATGATGATGAACTCATTAAGTAGGTACTCGGAACTATGTACAATAGAAAAGAAATGAATTAAAAAATTTCCCACGGGCATTTTTAGAGCACTCGTCGGCTTGAGACGAAAGGGTACAGGTTCAAAACCTTACTGGAGCGAAATTTTATTTTTATTTGAAATTTGTAGATAATGTACATAATGTGTAGATAATGTGCATTAAAAAAAAGAAACAAATATTTATACCGAGTGTTGGCACATGGTTGGACAAACGGAAATGTTGAGAAGGTGAAAGTGTTTTTAACTGATGCAGTTAAAAACACGTGTTTTTAACTGATGCAGTTAAAAACACTTTCAGAAAATATAAATTTTATGAAGGTTGTCATATTTTTTTTAATTTAATTTTTTTTGATAAATCCCTCTAAAATATTTATTTATTTATTTATGTTTATGGTAAATGACAGAAATACAAATATATTTTTAAAATCTTCTATCTTTTTAAAGTCTCTAAACAAAAAAGTTATTACGATAAAAGTTTAAATTTTGGAAGGATTAAACATATTAAAATTCTCAACAAGGTTCGATTTTTCCGGATGTGTTTCCAAATGATGTCGACCTTTTTTCGATTTTCCTTTGTCCAATACAACGTAATATACAACGTCGTCTCCATCTATCACACTATATAATCACTCAGAAGAAAATAGAATAATAAACATACAGTGTAAATAAACAAAAATATGAAAAAGTATACGTAGTATGTACCCATGTAACTAGAAACAATCTAAACATGTACTGGTAGAGAAAAACACATTTAAAGTAAACACATTTAAAATTTAAAAAAAACACATACTTTCAAGTAATAGACGAGTAGTTCGTTAAGGGACGGGTCTGCGTTGAGGTTGACCAGGTAATATTTGTTCTTCTCCACTTTTATCCCACTCGCCTGCACGCTGATGCCCATTTTCTCCAGTGCATGCTGCCGTTCACTCTGTATCCGACCTGTAATAAAGGAAATCACGTGATAAGTGTAATTTTAAGGGTTGTATGCCTCGAATGGAAACACGGCATCCTTATAGGATCACTATGTTATCCTTCCGCCTGTCCAGACTCTTTCTCAGGAACTCGTGGAGTTATCAAGATGAAAAAGTAAAGTATCTTCACGCCCATATCCCCGAAAAGGGAGGCAGAGGCACAACCAGGGCACCCACGACTAGCCGAAGACACTAAGTCCAACAATGTGATAGGTGGCAAGCCTATCGCCAACCGGGCACAAATCCAATCCCGAGCAACTTTTTTTTTAATAGAAAATAAGGAAAACCAAATTTTCTTTTTGTTGCCCGACCCAGGATTCGAACCTGGGACCTAATGCAGTCAAGTCAACTTCTAAACTAACGCAAACAAAAAAAAATACAGCAGTTAATGTCGCTGTTTTTGCAAATTTTCTAAACTCACAAAAGAATCCAATCTATAAAAGAAAAAATCCTGCATGGTATTTCCCTTGAATTCAGAATTTACAAATTTGGTACGAAGCGACGTCTTACAGCACAAATAAACGAAAAAAATCTTAAACCGTACGTAAATGTTTAGTTACATCTTATAAATAAACGCCGTGATGGGTGTGGCATTTTCTTAAATTTTCTATTCGTTGGTACCCTTGCTTCGCGGATCCGACTCACACTTGGCTGATTTTTTTGTAATATTTCGATATTTAAAAAATCATGCGGTATGTTAATTAATTATCACAAATATAAACTGATGATCATACAATTTATAATTTAGACAATTTTATACAGATATATTATTGATAACTCTAACAAATAATTCCAACGTATTTAATATACCTGAATCAAATTTTGTGATTTCTCAATACGAGAAGATACTGGCATTGTATCTGTTATTTCAACCAAGTCACGAAATACGGCATAAAAGAAAAAAACGTATAGAAACTTCCATGATGTTCTTGGAAAGGAAACTAAATATCAGGAAAAAATATATAAATCTACATTTTCTCACCAGTTTCGACGAGTTTTTCCTCCCAAGTACGTGACATTTCCTTCATTAGGTGCTCGCTTTGTGCCAACTTTTCGTGAACATCCTCGCCCACAGGAGAACCCTTTAACAGAACATGAAAAAATATAACAACAATAGTACATTTTTAGGGGTGGGCTACAACTAATACTGTTCGTTTAAAAATCGGGGTATTAAATTTATTCCGCGTCAATATATAAAAATATATTAAAGCCATTGAGGTCTAGCTTTTGTACAACTTTGTATCAATATGAATAGACAGAAATTGATTTTGTTACGGCTTTAATTTTTGCGACTTTTTGTTGCTGGTTTTTCGCAGCCGTTTACGTCGTGAAGCTTGACAGTTTACATTAATGAAAAAGGAATGGAGTTACCAATAAAAAAAATAATGTCCAATTACAATCTAACAAATTTACCGCAAATTTAGAGCTCACGGCGCGGTTTTTACCCGCGCCCGAAGATTGTGCGGCCGGCGATTTAGCGCGCTCTGCGATCGCTTGGCGGGCGACCATTTGTACTAATTATTTAAATGCAACCGCCGGCCGCGGATCATCAACCGCCAATTTTGCGGGCGATTATGTCAACCGCGGCGGCTGCGGGACCGCGAAAATTACCGATCTCGTGAGTTTTGAAATAAAATCGCAAAACCGCGAACGCCGCGGGCGCAGGTAAAAATCGCTCCATGAGCTCTGTCTCTTACACTTGTTCAACTAGACACTTGTATAAAATTGACATCTAACCCATGACATGCTACACGTGTATGACGTAGCAGCACATTATTGGTTCATTTTAAGCAGTGTTTTTTAAAACATGTGTTCAACAAATGTTTATCTTTTTTTTATTCCAAGCATATTTACCGTAGCGTGTTTCAACATCTCTTTAAGAGCCTCCACTTCTTGTCGCAGTTCCCGAATGATCCTCGCGTTCGGGTCCTCGTTCACTACGGCGTGGTTGACTATTCGTTTCGCGCGGTCCGCGTACCGCAGTGTCGATAGGGTCTCTTCGTAATTATCTGCTGCCGGTGATATAGTGGCTACCTGTTTTAGGGAGAATAACTTTGTTGTAATCAACTACATTTTTTTAAAAAAGCATCTTTAAGCCCATATTCCCGAAGTGGTAGCTGGCAAGCCTAATTCCAATCCCGAGCAACATTTTTTTTATTAGAAAATAGGTTGTACCACAATGTGCACCTTCACGCCCCTAATCTCGACTAGGTAGGCAGAGGTACAACAAGACACCCACGATTAGCCGAAGATATTTAGTCTCACAATGTGACAAGTGACAAGCTTATCGCCAACCGAGCACTTGTGCAATCCCAATCAACCTTGTTTTTTATTAAAAATTAAAAAAAAAACCATTTTGAGTTGCCCAGTCCTGGAATCGAACCCTAGACATCATGTGGACAAAGCCAAGACCATTCCGTCAGACCTCAGAGGCGATTGAACTATATAAAAAAAAATATTATGAGATTTTTACCATAACAGTTTTGCTGTTCCCTCCCAAGTTGTCCTTCAATAGCCATGTGAGTACTGAATCTCTATACGGCACAAACTTGTCTTTGTTCGTCTTCCCCGTCGACTGATCCGCCAATTTTGATATAACTAATCCTAATGTCGTAAGTGATCTGGAAGAAACATTTATTTAATAAAATTTATTCTCAGCATAACACAAACACACACAGCAAAACAGATTTTTCAAATACAAATATTCACTCCCCGTCATACTCCTTTAAGGATTTTTACCTATTTCGAAAATAAAATGACCGGGTATTCAACTATAGGCACAAAGAATTTCATTAAAATCGGTCCAGTGGTTTAGCCGTGGAATCGGAACAGACACATTTTCGCATTTATAATATGGATAAGATCGTATTAATAACTTATACTTTACTTACTACGAGTACCTACAAATGTTTTAAAGAATAAAATTGAATAAACTCATTGAAAATATCACGTATATGAAATCAGTAAACAACCAATCTTCCTAGATAAAAATTCAAATTGTTTCCAATTGATATAAGTAGCTAACAACCACCTACCAGCAAGCTGCTTTTTTAATTTAAGATCAATAAAGCAAATTGCTTAAATGCGATTCTAGAATCATATTTAATGCGTCCGCAAGGACATAACCAATATTAGGCCACAAACGGCCAACACTAATAAACTCTTACGTGAGTTTTGTTAAGAGTAGGATATATTATTTAACATTTTTTATGATATTGGAAGGTAAACAAGCAGACGGATTTCCTGACGGCAAGAAATTCATGCCCCTAGAGACACTAAAGGTGGTATTGGTGCATTGCCAACCTGAGGCTAGGATGTTAGGCCTCGAGCAAAGTAAGTTTACCGGCTACCTTACCCTCCGAACCGGAACACGTCAACGGCAAGCATTGGACGTTACACGGCAGGAGTAGATAGGCGGTGGTACCAATCCGGGTTAGTCGCTGCGAAACTCGACCTTTTACGAGCTGCCTGGTAGGAGGGCAGATGGTCTATTCTGCGAAGGATCTTTTCATCATCATCTTTATGTTTTATATATTTTCATCAATATTTTTATGTTTTATTAAATATCTATTTCAGGCGGCCTCTTAAGGTAAGCCAATCAGTCGATGTCCTTTACAAGTAAATGTCTAATTGATTAAAATCGGTTTAGCCGTTTTGGTGTAATAACAAAACATACAAACTCGCATTTACAATATTAGTAGGGGAACAGGTTACCGATATTAATATTAACACTTTAAAAATACCAATCGCTATGATATTTAAGCATACTTGTGACCACTCACTTGTTTATATTAGAACCTTCTTTTAGCCTATCCCCAACAGCTCCGGTTTTGACAGCTCTCTCGGAACCCGCGAGATCGACGAGCGACAACCTGGCGACCTTTTCTCCACTGACCCCCGTGGCAACGTCGGTCAGCGTTTGCGTCAGCACCACACTGAATACGGCGTGCGACCGGGACGACTCACTGTTCATGTTGGTAGCCGCCACCGTCCGGGATTTATTGCCTTCAGTCATAAGGTTGTCGATGTCCTGTGAACAAAGTGACGGTAGTGAGAAGACTGTTTGGATCTGGAATGTCATTATATAATCTTAATATATATAAATCTCGTGTCACAATGTTTGTTCTCAATGGACTCCTGAACCACTTTACCGATTATAATAAAATTCGCACACTAGTAAATATATAAAATATAAGATTCACGTTTTGTAATAAAGAAACACTTGTACTGTTTTACGTATCATTTATAATTTATAATTTTATAGTCTACCGGTTTCGCTTATAACAGCAGTACCTAGTTTAAATTTTAGAGCTGTAATGTAAATTATGCGCTTCTGCTTTAGACATTTTACACTTTATACTTTTATTTTTAAATAGGCTGACCCAACCTAAATTTAAGCGAAATGATGAATTATGTAACAAAAACTATATATCTAGTATATATTATATTAAAGTAATCTTTCAAATGCATTCGGATTTCCGAAGCTTGACGAATATAACCGAAGCGCATAATTTAGTTTTACTATATTTATGGTTTGATTAAAACGCGTAATTTATCTAGATATATTTCTTCATTGAACATCCTTATTTATGTCTTTCTTTTTATTTCGAAAAAAATAAAGCAAGACTATATAAGCCAAACATTTATTCGATCATGCATCAGCTCATATTGTAGTACGAATGGCTCTCGTTTTGCAAACTGATTGGCCGTTATCCAATAGTTTCTAAAACAAAACTAATACTTCAATAAAAATATCTGAACAAGACAAGAACTTTTCCGATTTTCATATATTTCTTGGATTGTACTCGTAAAACAAAATACACACGGAAGAATTAGGGTTTGTCCACATCAGCACGTAACGACGTTGTGAACTGTTGCAATGTCGCGACGTGATACGTTGTCGTGTCGTCAAAAGCACACGGTGCTGCAACGTTACACGTTGTCGTGTCTTGTAAATATATCGTTTGATCTTCACTTTAAACAGTTTGTTCATACCACCACGTTGGGACCACACGACATTTGATATCAATAAAAATCAATAATTTCCAAAAAAATTGAAGCTCAAGCAATCGCTAAGACACGGAAACGATTTATATTTTTTTATATCTATTTTAGAGATCGCTTCATCGTATAGCCATGTGCAAAGTGCGAAGACGTCAGACGTTCCAAGGTTCCTAACTATTAAATTATGGGACTTAGTATCGTGTGCTAGACCTGGTAGTAATTCTGCTGCCTAATTCTTTGAGGATATGTGCGTGATGATACGGAAGGTTGCAAGGAAGAGTTGTAGAGCAGTTTGTAATTATACATTAGGTAGACACCCAAAATAGTAATACATTAGGAGTAACTTAAGGCCCCATACTCAGTCAGCCAGAAGAATCAATCACCGCCGCTCCCCCGTTCCATGATTACTATGAACAATGGCGCTCTAAAGTTAACGTCTTAAGCAACAAATCACTATTTATGTCACTATAAAAGTAATTTGAAAAAAAAATATAAAAACTGAAACACTAATCTTTTAGGTAAAGTACTTATCTATGTTTACGTTAAATCTGGTGTCGATATTTTCATATTCGAAGTAGACATTTGCGTTTTGCTTTCAAAAAAGGGTTAACTTTTTGGTTTTTTTCTATCGAGCAAAGTGAAATGAATCGTGTTTTGGAAACACTAGTCTAGTAAAGCATATTCATGCTAATCTTGTGTATTTTTGTCACCAAGATCCATGATTGCTTTGTATGAAAAAAACATTATACTGCTAACGTATTTTAGCGTATATGGCCCCTTAAGTACTTAACTGTATTTAAACAACGACAAAAGTAAGAGTAAAGTTAAGAAAATGTTATAGCCGAAGCTTATCAAATGAAAGCTGAAGTTTATCGAGAAGCGGAGTTCTCAATATTTTATCGAGAATCTCTCTTGTTAAAAATAATATTAATATGTCTTTAAAAAGTGATGTTCCCAACACAAGGAAAATGATCTGGAAGTATACAAAACTTGTCTCCATTCAATAAATAATTCTTTCTTGGATCAATGTATACGGTTCTACAATAAGCTGCTCATTAACATAAGAGATTAGCATTTAAATAAATTCAAAAATTGTGTTAAAACAAAATTTTGTAAGCTTAAAAGTAACATTTTTGAATATTTAGAAGATATACATGCTTAGACATAGACATAGAAATCGTTTATTACCAGAAATTATGCATAATTAGTACACGATATAAAAAAAAAAACAAAATGTAGTTCCGACTTAAAAAGCTAATTTAGGTATAACCTCTTCAATTCCCAATTATTGCAATTTGTTATATTTTATAAAGAAGTTTGTATTGTAAAATTTCTTTGTTGTACAGTATTGTTAGTATTAAAATTACAAGTTAGAAAATAAGTCACCAAGTTCATTTAAAAAAAGACAAGCCCTTTGAGTTTCTTTCACTGGAACTTCTCAGTGTTTCGGCCGCGATTCTGATCCGGTGGTAGTTTTATAATATTGTACACACATTAAACACGCACAAGTTCCTACCACTTGTATGGTGTAAGTGAATAAAGTAATCTGTATTTACATGCACAGTCTATATCACAGTAGGTACAATAAAGACAATACCAGGTTGAACCTTGGAGCACTTTAGTCTATGTTTAAGATTTTAGGCCTGCCAGTGGCGATCAGTAAACGTATTTGTCTTTATAAAACAATAATCTCATAACGTACAAAAAAGTTTCTGGAGATACGACTTTGTTTTATTACTTTTACAAATTTTTATGACAGGCGGACGGCCATGAAACTCGAGTTTAACGCTCAAGTTTCATGGACTCCCGATTTGTGGATTAAAGGAAAAAAATATTGTGTCGTCCATGAGATTCTAGACGAGGGGGATTTATGCCGTTTTATCTTTTATAAAGTAAAGACGGAAAATCTATTCAGAGTTAAGGTCTCAGCACACATATCAAGTCGGAAAGGGATTGTCACCGTATCGCCTCAACATAATACTCGTAATCGTAAAGTAATCGCCGCGCCTCAGAACAGGCTTGCGATCTAGGCTAAGCTCTGCGTCGTTTAGCCGTAGTCGATTTGATGTACAGGATGCTGCTGATACTGTTTGGCTACGTGCATACTTTAAGTCGACGCCTGGTTGACGGCGAGGCGAAAGGCGATACGGTGACGATTCCTTTCCGAGTTGATATGTGTGCTGAGACCTTTAAAGTCCAGATACTTCCAAGTGATGGGCAGTCAATCTGCAACAATTGAGTTCAAACCAATCCGGGCTAGAACCGAATATAATGGAAGCCCTCGATTGGTTTTCCTTTCAAAGTTATTTTATAAAAGAAACAGTTCCAATTGATACCCAGCTCGCGCCTCCCCTTGACCTATAAACTTGAAATACACCCCCATTCAAGTGTCTAAACGCTAAAATTAACAAAGGAAATTTGTACGAGTTTTAGAGCAAATTTATCGAGCCAAAAGTCACCGAAAGTTTCAGAAACAAATTTTAAGCCAGATAATTAACATTATCTCCTTCGATGTCACTAGAATGGGGAACGAAAGGGATTTATCGATGTTCGACAACTAGCTTCACTACATGGTATAAAACAAAGTCGCTTCCTCTGTCCCAATGTCCCTTTGTATGCTTAAATCTTTAAAACTACGAAACGGATTTTTATATGTTTTTTTTAATAGATTGTGATTGGAGAGAAAGGTTTACATGTATACAGTGCGAAGCCGGGGCAGGCCGCTAGTATTTTATGAGACATTTTACATTTTGGTACACATATAATAAATAACTATACTTACTTATATATACTTTTATATAATAAATAAATTATTTACCTAATTAAGATATGTTTTTAGCTCACAATAAGTTTAAACTGGATCGTCTGATAACGTTTCTCATATAAAACAATACTACAATGAAAAATGTTAATGACCCTCGACAAAACCTACAGGCTACAGGTATTAACGATCTCGATCATATCAGCATTTAAACAAAAAATCGCATCAAAATCGGTCCATCCGTTCAAAAGTTAGGATGCCACAGACAAATACATGCACACAAACGCTCGCAGACTTAAACGTCAAATTTACAACACCTCTCTTTTTTCGATAGAGGTTAGAAATTAGGCATACTAAAGTATCTGTATTAAGGGACTAGGGTAATAAATGTTAATGTAAGTATAATTCTTCTATACGGAAGTATGTCACTTGATCCTCCCTAACCGCTGGATCGAAAAGGTTAAAAAATTTATTTAGATATTATATTTCAATAGGTTCCTCGACGATTTGAAAACAGAATTGGTTCCGGCGGTAGGAGGCAATGTTACCTACGACTTTCACTAAGACAGTATTAAATTTTTAAAAAAAATAAAAAATTTAATTAAAAAATTAAAAAAAAAATCGTCTGTGTGGTCTCGCGATTTAGGTGTTGGACTTGATTGCAAGAGGTCCCTGGTTCGATTCACGTATCGGGCGACTAAAAGAAAATGTGGTTTTTCCAATTTCGTAATTTAAAAAATGTTGCTCGGGATTGGATATGTGCCCGGTTCGCGATAGGCTTGCTACCTATCATATTGTGGGACTTAGTGTTTTCAGCTGGTCGTTGGCATCCTGTTTGTGCCTCTGCTTACCTCTTCGGGGATATGAGCGTTATTTTTTAAATTTACTTTAGCCGTAAAAAAGATGAATGGAAATTAATTTCAATGTATAATCAGCAGATGTTGGAAACGTAAGATAATATGTATATACTTCATCTCTGCGATAACTTGCGCGGTCAAGCTCACTAATCTCCACCGCCTACAGCCAAGTTTAACGTGGAAATTAATTAAATATACGACGTACAAATTTCATCTTGCAAGAATTACGTACCGTCGTCATAGGATTACGCCAAATATACGGACGGTGCCAGGTCCGGCACAAAAGAGAATAGTTAATTATGTAGGTATATTGACAAAATATGACAAATTCATTATAATACCAACAAATAAATTATTAAGAAATGCTATTCTAAATTATAATGTTATAGACTACAGGTCCATGCCACAACAATATTAAAAAGTGTTGCTAGTGTAATATCAAAACCTCTATGTCATATTATTAATTTATCATTTTTAGAAGGGAAATACCCAGAGCGTTTAAAGCAGTCAAT
>NJDD01000360.1:540339-556126 GCA_002245505.1 Calephelis nemesis
CGTAGTCTATAACAACTCATAGTAACAGCTCTGTGTAGATTTCAAAGTCATCGTAATTTATAACAACTCATAGTAACAGCTCTGTGTAGATTTCAAAGTTATCGTAATCTATAATAACTCATAGTAACAGCTCTGTGTAGATTTCAAAGTCATCGTAATCTATAACAACTCATAGTAACAGCTCTGTGTAGATTTCAAAGTCATCGTAATCTATAACAACTCATAGTACAGCTCTGTGTAGATTTCAAAACTCGTATTCGTTGGATTCTCATAAAAAAACTAATCCAAGAGCACAATACTCCAAAAACCTCACATTCACTTAAAAAGTTATTTCTTTAAGTTTCCCAGTCACAAGAAAAGACGTTTGGACGGCGGCAAGCCTTTAAAACCGCTTTTAGACAGTCAAAGCGCATTTCACTTTAAGGATACAACTTTAAAACGCTAATAAAATTGTCACAGTTTTACTTCGAGAATATGGGTCAGGGGCTCGCGTACTACCGTAACGAGTATCCTACATGTATGTCAGGCCGGCATGAAATCGATACAACTTTATATCCTTACATTAGATTTTTCGTAAGAGGCGACCATAGGCTAACACCGTGAATTCTGACTAGGTGGTAGAGTTTCACAGCGACTCACCCGGATTGGTACCACCACCTTACCTATTCCTGCCGCCATAACGTCATGACGTGTTCCGTTTCGGAAGGTAAGGTAATCGCTGCTCAAGGCCTAACATCCCAGCCTTAGGTTGGCAATGCACCATGACCACCTTTCGTGTCTCTAGGTGGATGTCTTACCACCAGGAAATCCGTCTGTTTGTTTGCCTTCCAATATCAAAAAAAATGTTAAATTGGACTACTCTGTAAAAAAGTTATACGTGGTGTAACATGAAAAAAAGAAACACATAAACTATATGTTGAATAATTGAGAACCTCCTTCGTTTTTGGATGGAAATATATCAATCATGAATCGTATTTGCAGGTCAACGACGAAAGCAAATACTTAACTTACATTCGGAACTCGGCTGCCTGAAATTTATGAAATGAAAACTCAATTATTGCAAATTTCTTATTCATTCCGCCATTGCTTCACAAGTGAGCTTAACAATATTCAAACAACCGCACTTTCGTTATATTGAACGGGCAATTTGGTGTTTAATCTAGGGAAATGAGCGAATCTTACCGCTCTGGTAAGTCCGAGTCGGGAGATATTACTCTCGTTAAACGCGAATGATATTGTTTAAGTGTGGTTCATTTATGGCTTCGAAAAAGAATGTAATACCTTTAAATGAGCAATTCTTGTACATATATAAGTATATAATGGGAATCTCGGAATAGGCTCCAACGATTTTCATGAAATTTAGTTTGTAGGGGGTTTCGGGGGCGGTAAATCGATCTAGCTAGGAATCATTTTTAGAAAATGTCATTTTATTCTTGTTTAAACTGAAAAATATGACTCTTCCTGACAACTATTGGCGAATAATATTATTTTTCGTGAGCAAAGAAGTTGTTCCAGCAAATGGCGTTGTTAAGTGACACGAAGTCAATGAGTGTTTGCTAAAAAACACCGAGCTAAGCTCGGGCATCCGGGTACTAATAATTTACACAACATATTGTGGTAAGTAGTATATTTTGGTATCAGTAAATATTTTTGTAACGTCTTTACTAGCAGGTAGGATTTGAAAATCTTTGTAAGTGCTAAAAGCATAAGAATACAATACAATAACTCTTTTTTGTGCACCAAACACAAATAAATCACAAATACATTAAAATAACTTAAACTAAGAAGATACACAAAGGCGGCTCTATCGCCAAGGCAGCGATCTCATTTAGAACAAGATTTAGCGAGATACTGTTTAATAGTGCTCTTAAAAATAAAAAAAATGCATCTACTAATAGACAAAATAAATTATTCTAAAAGCAGAAGCTTGTTTTGATTATTAGTATTTAAGACAAACAAGAAAAGTCAAATGCAAACTACATTACATTGAATGCAGAAAGTGACGCTTTAACAAACTTTAAACGGAAATAACTTACTATATAGAAGATACGGAACATCAAGAAAAAAAGTACATTGTCAATAAGCATGAATTACCATTATATTACCTAAATTTATTTAATCAAATATTTGTGTGAGATAGTAAATTTTGCTGACAGCTTTCTGGTCGCAATCCTTTCCAAGACAAGTTTGATTTGGGTCCATATTTTGTTCTTGATATTTTTATGGAACATGAGTTTAAATATGAAAATTGCGGCCTCTAGGTTTGTCCAACATTATGTTTATAGCCTATATATTGTTAGCTACCACCTAGTACGATGTCACAGTGTTAGTGACGGTGAGACTATGCTCGCCTTTTACGAGCTGCCTGGCAAGGAAGGCAGATGGTCTATTCTACAAAGGAGCCCGAACCCACACGGGGAAAATTAATACACATTAATTATTAATACACGGATAAAATTTAAAATACACAATTTCTATTTTTTTAATGCCTCATAAGTTGTGCATAACTTCTGATAGTAGAAAGCTTACCGATCTTAAACCAAATCCATCGAATATCTAAATATCTATGGAAATTATGAGTTTGTCGGCGATGGACTCCTAAACTACTTAACCGATTTTAAATCAAATCCGTACACCGTGTGCAGTGTCATCAAACTTGAAAGAAAGTGTCCCCGATCTCCGGGTCGGGTCAAATAAAAAAATGAAAATGTGAGTTTTCAATTTTCTAAACAACGTTTCCCGGGATCGGATATGCCACCTATCACATTTTGGGACATAGCATCTTCGGCTAGTCATGGGTCTGGTCTGGTTGTGCCCCTACCTACATCTTCGGGGATAAAAGGCGTGAAGATCCTTCTTTTAGAATGTCTTAACAGTTTGTTGGGTAAGAAATAAATATTTTAATCTACGGGCCACATTAACGTATATAATATATAAATATTGTGGTCATCCAAGTAAACGGACATTGCATTATTAGATAATAGAATCATAAAAAAAAGATTCGACTCTGTGGTCTAGCGGTTCAGTTCTCGGACTTGACTGCGTAAGGTCGCAGGTTCGAATCCAGGGTCGGGCAACAAAAAGAAAATTGGGTTTCACCAATTTTCTAATAAAATGTTGCTCGGGATTGGATATGTGCCCGGTTGGCGATAGACTTGCCACCTATCACATTGTGGGACTTAGTGTCGTGGGTACCCTAGTTTTGCCTCTGCCTCCCCCTTCGGGGATATGGACGTGAAGGTACTTTTTTTGATGAAAAAAGATTTTCAGCGTTCAGTGCATTTATGTAAGTGGGTAATGATGTCGAGCAAAGAGAGAAGAGGCGAGGGCTGTTGAGGTTACACCCCTAATGGGGCATGTTCCTTTGTGCTAGCAATTGTTGTAATTAACTTACATACATCTCGTGTGGAATAAGCTCCTTGTTCCTGACTCATGCAAAAGGTTTTTTGAAACGAAACTTTTGAACCGCTACATTGATTTGAAACTTGAAAAAAGCGGTACCAGTTGACTTAAAAACTTGATACATAATCTAGGTAACAGAAAGAAAGAAAAGAAAGAAAGAAAGAAAATTATTTATTTGCGGAAATATGTGTGTAAATGAGATGTTACAAAAATATTTAAGTATATCAACATATTCTACCATATTTTGGTGTGCAAATATTTGAAAGAAAAGAAGAAAAGAAAATGCCTTTTGTCAAGTCTAACTCAAAAATCACGTGGACTAGCAGCCCGCCCTCGCTTTACTTCGGTTATTCAAGCGCGCATGTCTTTGCTAAGCTTCAACGATATTTAATTTTGCGCCCGGAGATTTTAACTTTTTGATAACTAATTAGGTTTTTTTTCTGATAGTGTAAAAGGCAATTTTGATCTCTATCAATGTCTATCTATCAATATCTATGTATCTAACAGATTTGTTTGATTAAAGATTAATACTGTATTGTTAAAAATATGTTATAAAGTAACCCTTCATTTTACTGTTTTAAGTAAACGCAAAAAACGGTTATTGTGGGTTATACTTTAAAGAAAGACATATACCACCGCTTACTTTTTTTGAGATCTATCGAAGAAGAAAAATCCCACCTTACATTGTTTTGTTAAAACTCAAAAAGTTTTGGCATCGTTTTCGAAGAAAGCTCCCGATCGGCTTATTTTTTGCTGACAAATTGAACTAATATCGTTGTGTACAAAACATAAACTTATTATACACTAAAACCTTCCTCAAGAATTGTTCTATCTATTGTTGAAAACCGAATGAAAATCCGTTTAATACTTTTCGAGTAAATCGCGAACAGACAGACAGACGCGGCGGGGGACTTTGTTTTATAATATGTATTGATAAGTATCTTCTCGCCAGTATCCCCAAATATATATATCTAAATATCCCGCAGAGGCCAGGGTTGCCAACTTAGATTTTGAAAAATGCGTAGGCCAGATCACAAAATTACGTAGATTTAGTAAAAATTACAGATGAAAAGTTCGTAGAGCTACGTATTTTTTTAATACGCTCTTAAAAGCTCGATCTCAGAGCTAGCTGGAGGAATAGGCAAGGCGGTGGTACCAATCCGAGCGAGTCACTGCGAAACTCTACCACCTAGTCCGATGTCACGTGCTAGTGACGCGGACGGTAACCCTATGCTCGCCTTTTACGAGTTGCCTGGTAGGAAGGCAGACTGTCTTTTCTGCAAAAGAGCCCGGACCAACTACGCATACCGTCTTATTAATATACTAAAGACTTAAGTACTCTAAGGTTTTTTCCGAAATTATATCCTATTTAAGATATTTGCGATTTCAAGTTTAAATTTTGTGTCAGACTTACGTTTTCTAGTCAAATGTAGAACACTAGGGTGTAAAACGTTTTTCATAAAATATTCATAGCCTCAAACCGAAACCCGAAAACCGAAGCGTCGATAAATTGCGTAACTTTTACGCGTGCGTCACAATATAAATCATCCGTAAAACAATACAAAACGAATAACCGTTAATAAAACGATGTCGGCCATCCATCATGTCTGCGTTGTTTAGGCGAAATTATGCGGCCTCTTCAACATACACAAAATTTGTCAAAATGAAATGTATAGCTTATACATTTTAGAATAATACGTATAAGTACTACTATTTAAATTATGCACTTCGGCTTTACACTTTTTCTTCTTTTTACACTTTATACCTTTATTTTTAAATTGGCTGACCTAATCTAAATTTAAGCGAATTGATTAATTATGTAATAACAACTCTATATACCTTTGAAATACATTCGGATTTGTTAAGCTTCACGAATATAGCCGAAGCGCATAATTTAAATAGTACTACTTTCATGATCGTAATTTTTAATTTGTAATACGTAGTGAATAGTAACAGTGTTTTCACATGCAATTTGTTATATACGTATTTTACTATTATATATTAGATAAGCAGGGGGCAGTTAAGCAAGATTTTGCAAAGCTTTTATATAAAAAAAACTATTTTTATGAAATAAATTAAAAAAAGAATATTTTAGCCTACTCCAAAAAGGATACTGAATTGGATCCCATATTTTTGTATGTAATAATGTACTACAGATTTTGATGATAGGTAGGTCTCAGGTCATGATTTCGAAGTGGTTCTATACAATTTTTTTACGGTTTTTGACGTTTTATTGCGCTTGAATTATAATCTGTTAATAGCAACTTTTTTATGCTCTGGCAACAATATATGTCCTCTATCTTTTAAACCAAAAAAAATCAAGTTCGAAAACAATGCCATCTACGAAATTCCAGACATTTCATTGTAAAATACACAGGGTAAATACTAAACCTTTCGAGTGCTAAGCCATCTGTCTGTCGTGCGATCTACCCACGCAGCTACATAATGGATACCGTTAAGCTCCCGCAGTAATGAACCTGTCAGAATGGGTAATCTCCTCAGCACTGCCAATTTCAACATCAGTATAATTAGATACTTTTGTATAGCATAAGACATCGAACAAGGACATTTTGAAAGAGACAAAAGATAGCCGGTTTGGTAAAACTCTATTTCAAAAGTATTAGTAAGATTGCTATTTTTTTCTAACTTCCTCATCACTAATTTTTTTGATATCGGAATGTATGTAAAGGTCGTCAACCTTATTTTTCGGTTAAGGTCAATTATTTAGGTTACAGGAGCATTCAAACACTGCCTATGCAGATGGTAGTGTTATGCTGCAGCAGACCCGGAATGGTACCGCCATTTTACGAAATCCTGTCTACATAAGGTAGAGTAGCTAGTTGGAAAAGCGGGTTAAAATACCGTCCATAAGACAGCGCTGGGCGAATAGCATGTAAGGTATTCATAGGCGACGGTTGTCACATCAGGAGAAAGAAGAAATCAGGCGAAAGAAGAAATCAGGGGAGCCGCCTACTTATTCATTTCTTTTAAAGTAATAAAGTTTAATTGCCTCTGAGGTCTAGCTGCTCGACGTCGGACTTGACTTCTTGAGGTTCTTGTTCGATTCCCGGTTCGGGCAAAAAAATAGAAAATGTATATTTTCAATTTTCTATTCAAACATAACGTTGCCCGGGATTGGATAATATGTGCCCGGTTTGTGAAAGGCTTGTCAACTACCAAAATGTGAGACTTACTTACTTACGTAATAAATATTACAGAATAAATTTCATAAATTTATCTCTCAAAGTAAGTAAATTTATTATAAATAAATAAATATTTCTGGACAAGTTACACAAATTGAACCTAGCCCTAAAGTAAGCAAATTATATGCCTGTGTTATGGGTGTTAGTCAACGATACTAATATATAGAAATACTTGAACATATACCAGAATAAATTTAATAAACACCCAGACCCGGAAATGCAAACATCCAAATGTCCATTACACAAATGGCTGGCCCCGTCGGGAATCGAACCCGAGCCTCGCGGTTAGTCGGTGCAGTTATGCGTGTACGCTAGCCACTCGGCCAACGAGGCTTATGCTTGTGTTATGGGTATTAGACAACGACACTATTATATAGAAATACTTAAACAGACACCAGAATAAAATTCATTTACAAACCGAAAATAAATACATTTGTATTCATCGAACACATACCCCCTTTGGGGATCGAAACCGGTGGTCGGTGGAGTTACGCGAGTACGCTAACCTCTCAGCTAATGATACTGTCAATACAAAATCTTTGAAGTTTCTAATTCAAAAACCTGTGTAACTGAAACGAATTCTTGAATTTAAAATACACAAGCTATAAAATAACCTTTTTCGTGCGAAGCCATCTATCGTGCGATCTACCCACGCACCCACAAAATGGAAATAGTTCAGCTTTCACCGTAATGAACCTGCCTAAATGGCTAATCTCCAGGGCATTAACAATTCCAACTTAAGTTCCATTTGGTAGTCGTTTTGGCATAATGCTTTCCTGAAGGTCACTGTGGTGAAATTGCGTGTCTCCTAAAATTACGTAGTTAAGGCATGTTAAAGATCCTATCTGTGAAGTTATTATTTTAATTGCTGCTCGAGTGGTTAGCGTACACGTCAAACACCGCAAAGCATTTTTAAGGTTCGGGTTCGATTCCCGACTGGACAAGCATTCATGACTAGATTTAGGTGTCTGGATGTTTAATAAATTTATTTAGGTTTCTATGTATAAGTTGACCTACGCGCCCTTAACAGAAACATAAATAAATAAATATGCGTGGAAATAAGTGTATAAAAAATAAACACAATGAGTATATTTTATTTGAAGTTAAATAAATTCGTGTAATTTGCCTAGACAATAATAACACTAACGTAAAAATTGAATTCATAACGTAATACTGATGAAAGGCATTAAAAAACATAAGCTTTTTTTTTAAATACACCGCGCAAAGGTTCTTGTGACGCATCAATATAATTCTTAAACCTAATAAAGATCCGGCGTCAGACTCAAAAGGGTTCTGTTTTTTTTTAAAAAGCAAAATAAAAACAGCAAGATTAAAATTTTTATCTATATACTTAAAACAAAGTCTTGCCAATTACTAGCTGGCTAAACAGATTTAGCTTAAACTTGGTAGATACCCTTATCTACCAAGTTTAAGCTAAATCTGTTATAATATGGATCCCTATCAACTCAGAACCAAGAGACGAACATAGCATACTTTTATCCCGTTCGATTGAGATAATTAAATCATTTACTGATTATCGTTATATTTTTTTTTCATTTTTATTTAATTTCTATAGTTGATATAATTTTGCATGCTTTACAGTACATAAGGGGGGGGGGGGCAATCTTTCGTAGGCCTAGGGCAGCCAACCCGCCCCTGACCAGGCATAATTTATATAGGAAGGGAGAGTTTGTGTAGCTTAATATCAAACTAAAACAATTCGTATGTTTGCAAATTACATACAAAATGGCCGAAATCTATTTCCGAACCAAAACCCTATTCCACAAAACCTTATCCTTTGAAGCTGCAACTTAGCAATGTAAATGTAATTTCGAGAGGAGCCGGCGGAATACCAAAACAAGAAATTATAGGGAGATATTTTAGACAGCTGCATAACAATCGTGAAGAAAATCTTATATTATATTCGCTGGCAGTTTTATTTTTAGACTGACTACTATAGAAGATTTCTCTATTAACTTTTACTTGCTGGTATGTTGTGCAGTTCGCCCGGATAGACAGTCTTACTTATCAATGACTAGCGGCCCGCTCCGGCTTGGCACGGTTATGAAATATATATACGAACCTTCCTCTTCAACTACTTTATCTATTGAAAAAAACCGCATCAAAATCTGTTGCGTAGTTTTATATATTTAAGCATTCAAAGGGACAGAAGAACAGAGGAATCGACTTTGTTTTATACTATGCGGTGATATTGATTAGTGTCGAGTTTCATGCTGGGTTGTGTTGTCGGTAGACTTACACGTGACTTAAGATAGCGACACACCAGTTACATCTATGGTGTTAGGCAAAAGTCCATCAGGCAGGTCGTCTGCGTTTTTACGAACAAACGACAAAACACAGCTAAACAATTGCAGTTTTTGAATATCCATTTTACTTTTTCACCATAAAGTTTAACACTAACTGAATTTACATTTAATCATTTGTTATTTATGCCAAGTTTTTTTTATAATATTGGAAGGCAAACAAGCAGACGGATTTCCTGATGGTAAGAAAGTCACGTCGCCTAGAGACACCAAAGTTGGTAATGATAAGTTGCCAACCTGAGGCCGGGATGTAAAGCCTCGAGCAAAAGTCAGTTTACCGGCTACCTTACCCTCCAACCGGAACACGTCAACAGCAAGCATTGACGTTATGGCGGCAGGAATAAGTAAGGCGATGGTACCAATACGGGCGAGTCGCTGCGAAACTCTACCACCTAGTAAGATGTCACGGTGTTAGTGACGGTGAGCCTATGCTCGCCTTTTACGAGCTGCCTGGCACAGAAAGGCAGACAAATAATTAAATAACAAACAATTGAACAAAAACTTTGAAAGTGTACAATGAAGTAATTTTATATCTTATCTTTAGTTGAAAAGTTCGTGTTGAAACTTGATCCGGGTCTCCAGTTCAGAAAAGACCATCTGCCTTCCTGCCGGGCTGTTCGCAAGATGCTAGTACAGATTAAACAGGTCTTTCCTAGTAAAAACACTGATGGTAGATATCATATAGCAACTTTCCTGGATAAGAAACCACGGCCTTATATATTGCTGCCGGCATAATGACTGTCATGTTTCGCTTTGGAAAGTGGGGTAGACGATGGGCTTCCACAACATTCCTAACATCATGACCACAGGACAATGGCGCACCTTCAACATCTATGGTGTCTAAGGCCACTGTTGTCTCTTACCATCATAATAACCGTGTGTATGTTCGCTGACCTCCGACACATAAAAAAGGTAATGCTGTAAAATGTAAAACTGTTGGTTGGCTTAAGCGAAACAAAGTGTTACGAGGGCCAAACGGAAAGTTTTTAGAACTGGCAACTTAAAAGCATTATATTAAAAAAATAAGTTTAAATTTTGAAAATAGAACTCTTTACCAATAATATTGAGTATACATTTCATTCATTTGTCATTTGTTTTACGATTTGGCGGCAAATTGAAAATTGTCTGTGCACGTCAGAATGAATTTAAGCCGAGAAAATTTTCGTGCAATGATTTTTTATGACTTTCGATGTCATATAACGGCCAATGTTAATTATATTTCTCTAAAGATGGATTTCAAGCAATCTAGATAGCTGCTTATCCGCCGGCCTATCCTATACCTAATTGCCATATAAATCCTGTCCTCAGATATGTTATTGGCAAGCGATATCATAAAAATGGATCAAAATATCAATCTTGGACAGCAACTTTTGGATTAGGATTGATTATTAATATTGGGCGTAAGTCAACAAGAAAGTTATGATAGACTTCAATTGGCTTTTCACGATGAAGCTCCATCTCGTGCCACAGTTTACAACTGGTTTAATGAATTCAAACGTGGTCGAACTAATCTCACCGATGATTTGCGTGAGGAACGGCCTTCTACAGCGACGACTGAAGACAATACCAGTGTTGTGCGGCGTATGATAGAGACTGGCAAAAGAGTGATCTATCAGCAGATTCGGACAAGTCTAGGCATAGGTATGAGTCAAGTGCACAAAATCCTCCATGAACATTTAGCGGTCAGGAAGCTTTGTGCCCACTGGATACCGCATAATTTGACCGAGGCTCAAAAACTCCGCCGTGTTGATTGGTGCCGAGAAATGATCCAAAAATTTAACGGAGGTGACTCAAATGCTGTGTTCGACATACTAACGGGTGACGAAAGCTGGATTTACTGTTATGATCCGGAAACCAAAAGACAGTCTGCTCAGTGGGTGTTTCCTTCCGAAGAGTTGCCAACTAAAGTGAAGAGAGGTCGAAGTGTTGGAAAAAAGATCGTGGCCTCGTTCTTCCGAAAGACAGGTCATTACGCGACAGTTGTCTTAGAGGATCAGAAAACGGTTAATGCAGAGTGGTACACTAACAACTGTTTGCCACTTGTCTTGGAAAAAGTTCGAGAGAAACGACCTCGCAACAGGATCCTCCTTCATCACGACAATGCCTCGTCGCACACCACCAGGCAAACGATCGACTATTTGGCGACCTCAGACGTGGAATTACTGGGTCACCCGCCGTATAGCCCCGACCTCGCACCCTGCGATTTTTATTTATTCCCGAAAATAAAAGAAAAACTTCGAGGAAAACATTTTATGGACCCGAAGAAGCAGTGGCTGCGTTTCAAAACGCCGTCGAAGAGACCCCTAAGGCCGAGTGGGCAAGGTGCTTTTCTCAATGGTTCCATCGAATGCAGCGATGTATTGATGTAAATGGACGCTATTTTGAAAAGTTATAATAAAACTAATAACTTGCTAGAATGCTTAGTTTTTGATTTTCTAAGAACTTTCAGTTTGACCCTCGTATATAAAGTGCATCGTAAAAAAAGACAAGCGTAATTTTAAAAAAAAGTATCACGATAATGTTACACCAAGTGCCGACCATACAATGTGGAAATTCTGTAAGCCAGTCCAATAAAAACAACAAAAATCTCAAAAACCTATTCCACTATCACATCTTGCACCCCTTTATTTATAGCAACCCTATTGAATATTACATAAGAAATTCTAGTGGCCATTCTGCCTTGAGGTAAATTGCTGATCTAATCTTGTTTTACGATAAACTATTTACAGAAGCCTTTTATTACATTTTTTTCTTTTGTATGCAAAATAAACGTTTGAAGAAAAAAATAATGTCGCCACATGATGTTACTAAGCTGTTTACTCGAGACTTTGTCGGCGCGGGCGTAGCATGAATTTTTATACAAAATTTTGTCCCCTATTATTCGTAGACCTTTAGAAGTAATTCTCGCAACAAAGTTAGCGTATGATTGAACAAAAACTTTCACTTATAAGCACACAAGATTTCACCAAAATGGGTATCGGTTTACGGCCAATGTTAATAGATAAAGATGGATTTCAAGCAATCTAGATAGCTGCGTATCCGCCGGCCTATCCTATCGTATGGCAACAAGGTATTAATTGATATATTTATCCTGTCCAGATATGTAATTGGCAAGCGATAACATAAAAATAGATCAAAATATCCATCTTGGATAGTAAGTTTTGGATTAGGATTGATTATCAATGTTGGCCGTGAGGCATTAAAGTGTAACAAACAGATAGACTTTATATATCTAATATAGTAAGTATGCAATTGTAAGAAGGAAATAGTATGAAAAAGCATGGAAGTATGGATTAATTATTTGATATTTTCCATCGTCGGCGCTTGGAAAAACTTTCAAATGTTCATATTTCATGAAGGAACACAATGAAATATACTTACGTGAAATGACGTGACGGCAAGCTGGGAGAGGCCGTCCACGTACGGCCCCAACACGGCGTGCTCGCGGACACGCAACGACCGCCGCGTCGTCTCCGGATCGAGTAAGTCGTGGACGCGCTCGTTGTATATCTCCATGTATGATACCTCCACCTAGAGAATGCAACTTAATTAGTACAGCCTATCGCACGGAGGCACGGAGCATACCATAAGGAAGTACCTCCGTACCTCCGCACACCCCAGTGCCATATGGCGGCAGCATGATACCAGCCTAAGGCAGATGTAACTTCTTTTTTTTTAATGTGGGAGATGTGAAACATTCCAAAACTCCTTATTATTAAAAAAATAAATAAACATTCTCCAGGAGACCAAATTGTGAATCTAAACCATTTTCAAATTACCTTGAATACACACAAAACATTTCATCAAATTCCGTCCAGTCGTTTAGAAGGAGTTCAGTGACAAACACACGAACACAAGAATTTTATACATAAAGACAAGACATATGTTTGACAATAGAAAACTGAAGGCCATGTCGTCAAGCCTACGACGGATGGTTCTGGTTGTGGCGCACATAAATCACTGTCTCCAGCCACCCTTGATTTTGATGGATAATTCCTACACAACCCAATTATTTATATTATCCGTCTATGCCCGGTTCCCAAAATCAAGAAAACCTTATACGTAAGTATAAGAATTCGTAGTTTGTCTTAACTATGCGTAGTTTATGTAAAGTGTAGTAACGAGGTGAAACGTACAAGTTTTGAGATACAACGCGTACGAATTAACTGGTGAAGCCGTTTGTAATTTTTCATTAATTTATTATTTTTTTTATGTTGATAACATTGGTTGGTAATAAAGATGCAATCGCTACTGAGAGCTGCGTGCGGCAGCTGGAGAGGGACCGATTTCCAAGAGTGCAAAGTTGACGTGTACGAAATGTAACTGCCTCAAAGAAGAACGTTCGTTCGTAGACATACATATCTTACCGTCAGACCTCTTGTACGTTACTGGGTTAAATATTTAACCCTAACGTAGTCCTACCCCTAGTCACCCTATATTAAATGCTAACTCAGAATTAAATAAATTAACTCATAATTAAATTAGGAGAGGCATCTTCAGAGAATACAATTAATACGATAAAACCCTTTCTCCCTCCCTTTATTTGTTCTGGGTCTCTTACAAGAATAGACCATATGCCTCTCTATGTGATAGATCGTGTAAAGCGAGCATAGGATAAATGAATAATTACAAACAATAGGGTTCTATGCAGCAACTTGTTGGAATATGGATCCACCGCTTTATCTATTCCTGATAATAGCAATAATGAAAGTGTCATGTACCAGTCCGAAGCTACTCTGCATTGTTAGACTGGCCTAATAGACCTGACATCCTGGTCACAGGACAGTGACGTACCTGTAGCAGCATAGTGTCTATAGGCCGCAGCTGTCTCCTTCCACTAGGTTAGCCTAGTGCTTGTTCGTTACATACTAGCAACTTCGCCTGCGTAACTCGACTTCTACTGCACCGATTTAAATGAAACAAAGCTGATGTCATTTAGACAATGTAGCATTCAAAAGGTGAAAGAATTTTCGAAATCGGTCCAGTAGGTCCGGAGTCTATTCATTTCAAACAAACAAACAAAAAATGATATCTTTCCTCTTTATAATACTAGTATAGATGTATAGATAAAATCGTAAATATTATAACCAGATAGAAAAGAAAAAAAGACAAAGCTAAATAAGATCTTACCTTGTATGTTAAAGCAGGAGGTGACTGTTGCACTGCGATTCTTTCGAATAACGCATCGCAGAGTCTTGGGATAATGCCACCTTCATCCGCCCCTGGCGCGCCCATCATCGTGTAGGACTTTCCTGAACCTGAACAAAAAGAAATTACATATTAGTATGACAATAATATAACAGTATTAGAATTTTGCGAATGTAATTGGTTAGCCGAAGAGACCCTGGTTGAAATTCGACTAAAATCGCCTAAGTATCATCGAGGGCGAACACATGAGACTCCGAAAATGGCATATTATGTGCAAGTACGAAAAGTGTATTGTAGATGAAGCTAGATCTGGATTGTTGGAATCTTCACATTAAGCACTCGAAACTCTTTGCCTATCGCGCAAAAAACTTTTTGAAAGGATTACTTCGTAACTTGACTGCATGACGTCCCGGGGTCGATTCCCGTCGGGCAACAAAAATAAAACTTAGTCTTTCTAGTTTTGTAATAAAAAAAAGTTGCTCGTGCTTGATATGTGGCCGGTTGGCAATAGGCTTGCTTTCTATCCCAATGTAGAACTTAGTGTCTTCGGCTACTCGTGGGTGACCTGGTTGTGCCTCTGCCTAGCTCTTCGGGGATATGGGCGTGAAGATACTTCTACATCGTTATATTTTTTAAGTATTTTTAAATTTGTCAGAGAATTCGTTTTATAAATCATGGCATATCTTAATCAGTGTAGTAACAGCGAATTGGAGAGGAAGCCACAAAAAATACTGGGATAAACTTTTTTAATTTTAATGGAAACAAAAAAAAAATTTTACTCATGGCCAAGTGATTTCAACTTAATAATAACTAGTTAACTAGTCATTAAAAGGTATTCTAAACAAAACACATATTTTTTAGGTTATACGAATATTAATTTCATAATGGTGGTAATTCCACTGTTCACAAACTAAACTTATTTTAGATGCATGCTATCTTTTTCAAATGAAACAAAAACAAAAGAGATGGAACGTTTTAGACACGTCAGATTAGTCCGAACATGTCAAATCGCTATGTTTTTAATCGACGTTTTCCGAGTAATAGTTTAAACGTCTGTAGAAATGACGTGTACGGTCTAATTTGAAAGCGCTAAAAGTGTTTTGTCTCTTTCTGTTTCTTTCGTTGAAAGAAGCCAGCGATAACTTAAAATTAGTTTAGTGAGTGCGCAACAAAATTACCACCATTATCTTTATAAAATAGTATGAACAAATTTATTCACAAAACGTTTCCTTCACTTGATACTGTACTCTGCTCAAATGTATCTAGAATACGAATTTAATATTACGATACGAAGATAAAATAGAAAAAATAAATATAACTTGATAGCTTTTTCATATCAAGCCTGTAATGGAATTGTACCTACACACAAAACCTTTAGAAATAATACAGTCTACGGACGTACATTATGTACGGCGTAATAAGTAATATTTTCGCTATTAAATGACAGTTATTGACATTACGAATGTGGAGAAGGTATATTATTTCTACCGAGATGGTACAAAACATTATATATAATATTGTATAAAACGTGCTAAATGTCTGCAATACAAGACATAAATAAATATCCCTGGAAAAATTACACTAAGTGTTCTAACTATTATATACCTAGTCTTGCCATAAATATTGTAATAAAGAAAAAAAATATTTTTTTAACTGTAAATAACATATATTACTTTTACAGTGTGTTAGTTTAATACATAAATATACAAC
>NJDD01000360.1:556397-592180 GCA_002245505.1 Calephelis nemesis
CAATGAACAATCGTATAAAAATGACAGATTCGAAATTCAAATGTAATATTTTTTTATTTTTAAGTGTAACAGTATTTATGGCCAGACTAAGTATATACTATATTTTTTGTTACCAGACCCGGGGATCGAATCCGGGACCTCAAGAAGTCAAGTCCGACACCGAACCGCTAGAACACAGAGGCGATAACTAGACCTTTTAACAGTACTTATTAAGATATTTTTAGTTCCATAGTAATTGACATATCGACGTAAATAAATAAATGTAATTTTTATCTTTATTTTTATTTAACTTATAAAAAATATTTAATACTATTAGTGAAACCATTATATCACATTAATGTACAATTATTCAACGGCCAATAACCAGGTTTAACGTACGTTTGACGTTGATGTATGGTCCTACAGGTTCGGCTATTTCACCACTTAACGCTTATATCAAAGCTCTGATAGATGACTGAAATAGATTATATTTGTCATCTATTATTCCAACATTATAAATCTACTAGATGACCCAGCAAACTTCGTATCGCTTGACATTAAATGCTTCGATAGTAGCGCAGTCTGTCGGGCCCAATGTAAAACATTCCAAAATCAACGACTACTTACAAATAAAAAAAATAATTAAAAAATCATTTTTAGCGGACCAAATTGTGAATCTAAACCATTCTCGAATCCCCTTGACCACAGATAAAAAAATCGTCAAAATCTCTCCAGTCGTCAAGGAGGAGTTCAGTGACAAACACACGAACACAAGAAATATATATATATATTAAGATTTTTTTACTTTCCGATACAATTATATTTTCATATTAAATAAAACGAAAAAATAATTATTTGCGGATTATGTGTGTTAAAAAGTTGTTACAAAGCAAATAAGCAAATGTATTTCCTTTTCACATTTCTAAACAACATGTTAATTATTCGTTGCAAACAAGAGCTTCGGATCTAAGACCATATCTAAGACTATGCGTGCTAATATACCCTTACTCTTATGTAAATAACTGGCAAATTACTCTCCAAACCGGAATAGTACAATAGTAAGCGCTGTCGTTTTGGTGGCATACAAGTCATCGCGTCCGGGAAATTATTTGCAAGACTACCAATCCAGTTTGGACGGCATTATTCGACTTTTCACAATAATTAAAAAATTCTCGTTTAAAATTTTAATCAGTCAACTAGCGAAGGTCGACAAGTGCTATAATTAACCTTTAAGCAAAGTAAACGTTATTCTTAAGCCTCCCAACAACACTGAGTATACATTCAAGCGCGTTCCAGCCTCCTCCAGTGAAGCCTCTCGGTCTGGCACCCACCCAACTACATCGATCCATCATACTCGAGCATTGTTAGCAAAACTTCATGGTTGCCCAGACTATGTTGAAATTAAAAAAATAAATCCAAGTTGAAGTTATATCAAACACCTCTGACATCTATATCGATACATTAGTGAAAACGGCGAACTTCGTACCATTTTCACTGGGTGATATTCTGACAACAGCGCCACATGCTGGGTTTAATTGTGTCTTGAAACCTCCCAGGAACTAATTGAAATATACAAAATTTTAGCTAAATTGGTCTAGCCCTTTAGGTGGAGTTAGGTGACATAATACGTAGAATTAGCTTTTATTTTCCTATTTTGAATTAACAAAATAAATGCTTATTCTACATAATATGTTACAACGGATTTCCGCAAAGTAACGCATGATTTAATAAAATAATAAAAAAGGTATTTTGAAAGTATTTTGAAACTAAGTAAAGGCTTATTTTACATGCCTACGTTTTAATGGATTTCCGCAAAGTAATACCTGATTCAATAAAAAAAGTATCTTCACGCCCATATCCCCGAAGAGGTGGGCAGAGGCACAACCAGGGCACCCACGACTAGTCGAAGACACTAATAAAATAAAATAATAATAATTGAATAAAATAATAAAAAAGCAATTTTGAATTAACAAAATAAAGGCTTATTCTAAATATTATGTTACAATGGATTTCCGCAAAGTAATGCCTGATTCACTAAAGTAATAAGTTAAGTGACATTAAAGAAATAAAAAAGCAAGAAAATATTCTTTAAAAACAAATTTTCAAAAAAACAAGAGCTTTTTCCCGGATGAAATTTACCATAGAAGCTAGATTATAATTAGGAGATGTCAGCAGTCTGCTGTTCGTTTCGGCCTAACAATCACGTAGTAAGCGTATAAAAAAACATAGTCTAATTAAGAAACACTTCCTCTTTAGATACGGTTAAAAATTACTATTTTGTTATAAACGATACAGCAATAATAATTCGAGCGAAAATAGCATAAGCTGCGTAATGTACAGGCAATTATTTATTCAATATAATATGTAAATTAATATTAACTACCGCAAAATGCAAATCTGTTAAGTATCGTCCGTAAACGATCAACACTATATTGATAGTGATATATTATCAGGGCTAACCGACCGTTTCATTGTTAACATTATACGTAGTTTAATTTTATGTAATGTTCCAAAAGACAACCAAACCAACGAGATTAATGTTTTTTGGACGCACTTATGATGGATCATCTCTGTGGTCTGATGACCCGGTGTTGGCGTTAACTACATCAAGCCCAGGGTTCGTTTTCTGGATCGGACAAGTCAAAATGCGTTTTTTTTTTAATTTTCTAATAAATTAGATGACATGTTGTAGATGACGTAAATGGCAATGTTGCCTGGATAAGTGCTCGGTTGGAGTTCGGTTCGCCACCTATCACATTGTGGAACTTACGTACCTACCTGCAGCCAATAGTGGGCAATGGCTGCCTTAATTATACCTCCGCCTGTAACTATAGATCGAAAGGCGTGAAGGTACTTTACGTTACTTTTTACTGATGATGGAAAATCTTAAATATAAAAATGAATCATCTTTTCTCTTGGTCAGTGCATCACGCCTGAACTGATGGAACAAATGTGCAAGGATACTGGCCACCGTACCCTCCTAATAGGAACGTGATAGCGGCAGGAATATTTAAGTAGGATCATTTCCAAAGCTAGTTACTGCACAGTGCTCTATCACCAGTGGTCTTATTAGTAATAACCTATTTAACTTATGCTCGTCTCACACGAGGTGCCAGACAAACATGCAGATGGTATATTAAATTACAAACTGGGAGCTGAAGCTAACACGAGGAAAACGATGAAAGCTTTAATTCTAGAAACTTCCTTACCTTAGCTTCACACTATTTAAGTTTAAGGGTTTACAAAACAATTTCGATATTTTGCAAAACTAAGGACATACATGCGGAATTGCTTTGCGCCATCCCGTTTCAAAATTTCAAAACGAAATTTTCGCCCATTAAAATTCCGTATGAAAAAATTCCTAATGTATGTGGTGGCTTTATAGATTAGATTAGATAGGGATACCCTGTGTTCTTTATTGAAGTGAAACTTCTTTATCGGGGTTGGCAAAAAATTTAGTGTAACATTTTTTTGTTACGCGTCACATTTTTACCACCTACCACCACCTACCACGCGTGATTCGAAGTATACTTTCTCCAGCGGAGTAGGGATTGGCAATAAACTTTACTTAACCAATTTCTGTAAAGTTGCATATAGTAAATTATTTTTTGAAACATAACGTCATAAAGAAGTTTCACTTCTTCACTTCTTACCAGTGTACGCAAGTACACGCACACATTTTTATTTCATAGAAATGTAATATCGGTAACAAAATTTCGAATGTATTGAGACCCACCATCTACAACGTAATAAAAAAAAATCTTACGCATTAATAATATCAATGAAAATAAAGATTTAGATCAATGGGTTTTCTGTACAACGTTGAAATTGTAGGGTAGTGATCTCGAAAGCCATTTCCGAGCCCATAATCAAGATGATTCGAATACCTTTAACGGCGTATGTCGAGAATTTAGCGATAGTAAGAGGAAGGTAATGAATATTTACGGGAAACCTCGCACATTTGTTATTAAGGTCGTATTTAGAATTTGTTCCACTGAGCAAAGGGTACTATTACAATTTGTACAAATGGTTCACCTTTACCGTTTTATTCATGTATTTGTTTTGAAAATCTATTTTTTTTGTTATGCGAAGGGAAACAAGCAGACGGATTTCCTGACGGTAAGAAATTCAGGCCGCCTAGAGACATCAAAGATGGTAATGGTGCATTACCAACCTTAGGTCAGTATGTTAGGCCTCGAGCAAAAGTAAGTTTACCGGCTACCTTACCCTCCGAACCGGAACACGTCATGACGTTATGGGGGCAGGAATACATAAGGCGGTGGTACCAATCCGGGTGAGTCGCTGCGAAACTCTACCACCTAGTCATATGTCACGGTGTTAGTGATGATAAGCCTATGCTCGCCTTTTACGAGCTGTCAGGCAAGAAAGGCAGATGGTTTATTCTGCAAAGGAGTCCGGACTAACACGGGGAAAATACATTTAAATAAAATAAAATAATACATTTGCACACCACAATTTGGAATGTATGTTGGAAACCCTAAATAATTTTGTAACATCTTTGTAACACTCATATTCCGCAAAAAAATATTTTTTTTTCTTCTATTTTCAAAAAAGTCGTGTTATTTACACTATTTACAACAAAAAAATGACTGAACCGACTCTACTGAAAATTTATGGGCAGGTAGCTTACAACCAGGAGACGGATTTTATAATATAACAGAACGACGAAAAACAACATTTTAATTTTTCCCATATAAACTGAACGGGTGAAACAAATTTCGCCGAAACAGGTAGTATTTTAAATTTGTAAATAATGTTTCTTAACGGTAATAACGATTACAAGATAGGAAACAAATTATGGGAATAGAATTTATTGGCAGAAGATAGCCATTACATGTATGTATATTTTTTCATTAGAGGATAATAGCTGTAAGAGTTGATACAGGTGATACGAGGGTGCATCCAAAAGTTCGTGGCCTAACCTACATAGAGCTATAACATCTTTTTAAATCTACTGTCATTTGTTAGTATGTGTCATATTGATTTAGTGTGCGCAGTTTCATTCCGATATCGCTCAATATAAATTTTCTGTGATTATTTGTTTGAAGCAATCTGACGCAATTTTCAATAATGGAGAAAACTGAACACCGTGCAGTCATTAAGTACCTCAATAAAAAGGGCCTATCACCACAAGACATCCATCCAGATATGGTCAAGAAGTGGGTCGCTGAGTTTAAGCGCGGTCGTGAGAACATTAAAGATGATCCTAGGAGTGGAAGGCCTACATCCTCTACCACGAAAGAAAACATCGATAAAATTTGTGATCTCGTACTGGGTGACCGACGTTTGACCATTGGTAAGATAGCTGAGATAACAAACAGTATATGTGTTATTTATGGTTAGTTATGGCCAGGTGCAACACTTAATAACGGAAGAGTTGGGGTTCCATAAGGTTTCTGCTCGCTGGGTCCCGAGGTTGCTGAACAAAAACGAGTTCGATACACAATTTCGCGAGACCGTTTGGAACTTTTTGAGACTGATCCCGAGGACTTTTTGGCTAGATTTGTTACCATGGATGAAAGCTGGGTTCACCACCATAGTCCTGAATCAAAGCAACAATCCAAACAGTGGAAAAGATCAGACTCTCGACGAAAAACGACGAAAAAGGCTAAGGTCGTTTTGTCGACTTCTGCTTGTTTGCCCTCCAATATCATAAAAAAAATCACGTTTAACGCTCATAAGTAAAACTCAATAACCACCAGCTTCCAAACAAAAACAAATCACAATATTTAGATTATGTAATAGACAGTTCTGAAGTTGCATATTATACAAAAAAAAACACCAAGTTGAATTGAGACACTCTTTTTTTTAAGTCTGGCGAAAACCTTAAACTATACATTCAGAATACATGATTCATGTAGAGTGTAGACCATACTTACACGTGGTAGTAATGAGCGTTGACTTTAATTTCATGTTGAGAAGATCAAGTAAAAAAAAACTCGGCAAACTTGTCACTTTTTTTTTAATTAAAAAAAACCGATCTGACAATCCTCACGTCGCGTCGCCCAACATTAACAGCTACTAACAGGTTGTTATGGATTTAAGCATTGTTTTTCCATTTCTCTTTTCACATGAACCTTACATAACAAAAAAGGGATGAGCAAAATTAGTATCTCCATTTTTTTATTGAATAATGAGTCACTTTGCGGAAATCCATTATAAAAGATATAAAATAAGCCTTTATTTTGCTAATTCCTGAAATACACGCGAAATGGGTATTTATTTATATGTATATAGATTATAGTAAGCATTTCATAGTACATACACCGATGCAGTAATTTGGAAGTGGCTATATAATTTTATGAAACCTTTTCGTTTTAATACATTTTATCAATTCATTAATAACAAATATCTAATAACTATACTATAATCCACGATCTGCATAGAAAATACGAAATAAACCATGTAACAATTAAAGAATGCAAACACTGAATAGTTGAGACGTAGTTTATTAAAACCACTGTCCAGTTCAAAAGCTTAAGCGTTTCCGTTGCGAAAAGTTGTACAACATTTTCAAGGGATTTTCCCAAATAAAGGGAAATTTCTTTTACACTTCGCTCGCATATAACTAATTACTGTTAGACCTGGAGATAATACAATTATTATAGATGGTATTTTTAATTTGTTGTCCAGTCCAACGAACGTAATAACTTGAAAGCGTAAAAAAATAACCACCAGACAGATGGCAAACATTTTCCAGAAATTTATTCGAAAAGGCTCGGGTTCGATACGATTTTAGTTTACAAAAATGTCGACACGCTCATGTAACATTTGTGTGTGTGTGTATGTATGTAACATACATATCTTTACGCCAAGTCCCTTACGGGAAGTAGGCAGAGAGTATCAAGTCCCAGACCTCACGATCCTGACAAACATGTCTGGCTTCCTTCACATTCATTACCCTTTTCAAACAAACACGCCGATTTCGGAGTCTCTTGACACCACCCTCGGATGATATCCGAGTGATCCGATCGTGGAATGTCAACCTTGGTCTCCCCGGGTACCTACATCCATCCACATTCGCGTTGTATGTCTGCTTTGTCAATCTTTCATCTGTTATTCTTTCCACATAACCGAACCAGCGGAGCATGCCTTTTCGCATTTGTATGTTCAAAACTAACACATATTTTTTATTCCAATTCTTACAAATTTATGTAACGAACATTTAGATGTCTGTTTTTTCGGGATCTGGGTGTTTATTATACTCATTCTGGTAAATAGTTACCAGAAATATATTCTGGTATCTATTTAAGTATTTATATGTATTATTATCGTTGACTCACACCCATTACACAAGCATATTATTTGATTACTTTGAGCTTAGATTTACTTTTGTAACTTGTCCAGGAGTAATATAATATATAATGTGGATATGAAACGAATAAAATTAAAACTTTTCAATTAGCACTCAACCTATTCAAAGTTTAAATATGAAATCCCAGAAAAAATCACATTTCTTTAAAAATATGGTTTGCTCCATTACGAATAGTGCCAAGATTAGAAAATAATGTAAATGATAAATTAAACTAGAAGTCAACCACTACAACATCACATCTTGAGTAGAAAAATAAAGACAGAAATTCGTTCAATTCACATACACCGAATCGGATTTTCCGACAATTCTTCCCATTTTCCGCATCAGTCTTTAACTTACACCTCAAACCACTTCAGCAGCGCTGCTTTATAAGCGACACAAAGCTGGCACCTGCAATTTTAGGTCACCCGGACACAGTACCTGCTTTCAAGTTTTAACTCTTTGTTCTCGTTTCAATATATATACCATGTAAAATATACTGACAATACGGACATTTCCTTTATATTAAACTTGTCTTCTATAATGCAGTATTTGGTATATTTTAAAAAGTCCAAAATAATAAATACGTCGAGTATAGAAACATGATTGTTATTAATCAGAGACAGATGCGTAAGTATGAACTCTATTTAACAACAAATTACCCTAATTTTTGAGTTTTGGCGCCATCGTGAATGAACGTGGTCGCAATTTTTTCATTATTATTGAATTTCGTGTTTATATTGAGTGAAATTGGTTACTTTAGGTGGGAATTAGATCAATTTTGTTCAAGGAAAGTGCACAAAAGAAATAATCATGAAAAAAATAGTATATCGTCTATTTCCTCGCTGGCGTAAAATCTCACTAGATGAGCTTGAGTAACGATGCCACCCCTTCACTCAAGACCCTGATCTGACATGACTTTGTACATAGTGACTTATGACTCTATAAGAATTTACTAACTTGAAATTGGCAAAGTAGTCGTGAAAAACGATCGAAAGCCATATTTATAAAAGAAGAAGAAGTTCCCTACTTTTCGAACCAGAAATATAAAAAAAAAGTTTTTACTATTAAAACAATTAGCTGACTGGACACACTGTATTAATTATGAATACTTATTTTATTATTTTATACCAACCTTCTAGCAAAAACAACTAACCCTAAAAATTAGAATTAGCAAAATCGGGCCATCTGTTCACTTGTGATGCAAGTGCAAGATCACATAAAACTAGCGGCCCGCCCCGGCTTCGCACGGGCTTCGCAAATATTCATTTAAACCTTCTTCTTTAAACACTTTATCTATAAAACCGCAACGAAATCCCTTACGTAGTTTGAAAGATTTAAGCATACAAAGGGACATAGGGACAGATAACGTGACTTTGTTTTATACTATGTAGTATGTAATAAAGATAGATTGATAACTTATCTACAAAGGTTTAAACTATAATTTATGGACATTATGCCACTCCTTCGAAGCTGGCGCGGGTCGACAGTTCTACATCAAACCCAAATTTTGTTGAATCTAGTACGACACTCCAAACTTTTCCACTTCCACTTCTACGCGAAAACGAATGTTGTACGGCAAGTTCCAATAACTTTTACACTACTACTGCATAGTTTATATTTTAAATATAATATAGAGTTCTCGTATTGTGTTCTGTAGGAAAATGTTTATTTTTTTGTTTTCGTATACGGAATTAAATTTCTTGTTTAACGGTCAGTTTCTTAAACGCCAATCAATTTTAATCAAAGATTTAACTCTTCATAACAGTAGTTTAACATATTTTTTTTTATATTCGAAGGCAAACGAAACCATTACCACCTTTGGTGTCTCTAGGCGGCGTGTATTTCTTAACATCAGGAAATCCGTAAAATACAACGAGCAGATGAATTTCTTGATGGTGAAATATTCATGCCGTCTAGAGCAAGGGTAGGCAAATTCTTTTGACCGCGGGCCGGAAAGTTAAAAAAAAATCATAAAAAGATAAATTATAATGAATGTTGAGGCGGGCCGGTTTATTAAAACACCTAGAAATAACAGTAAATATTAGGTACGATCATAAAACGTTGTATAAAGATATTATAAGACATTTTTTTTATTTTACAACAATTCTTTATTAAAATAAAATCTATTTATGAAGTCTTAACATATGAAATACGAAATACATATGTTTGAAGTATCGATTCAGTACCTTAATTGTTCAAATTTCAATAGTCTTTTAACATTTCGACCATTAATTTTTTTAAGGAGGTTCATATTTTTTCTAAAAACCGTCGACGGGCCGGATTAAAACCTCTCAATGGCCGAATCCGGCCCGCGCGCCGCCGTAATTTGCCCACCCCTGGTCTAGAGACACCAGAGGTGGTCATGTTGCGTTACCGACCTAAGGCCGGGATGTTAGGTCTCGAACATAAGTAATTTAAATTACCGGCTACCTTATCCTCCGAACCGGAACACGACAACGGCAAGCACTGACGTTATGGCGGTAGAAATAGGTCAGGCGGCAAAAACTGCCACCTAGTCAGATGTCAAGGTGCTAGCGACGGTAAGCCTATGCTCGCCTTTTTCAGGTTTTTAGCATGAGTTCAGTATAGTCTTCTTCTAATTCTAGTAACCCTCAAACATATTAGCCGGTAATACATTGTTAACGAGTTTGCAATATCACCATTTCATATTCATAAGGAGCTTAAAATAATTCTCTCGTGTATCATAAGATGGCACTAGTTCCATTAAAATCCCTCTCGGCAATTACGCTTAAGCTTCGGATTAAGACTTAGTCCACCCTACGGAATCAGCGCCTAACCGAATCATTTTATTGAAATACAGAATACACGAACCTACACCGATAAGATTATTTTATAGATATTTATTAAAGTAAGGTATTTCTCTCTTTACAATAGTATGGGTAGACAAAGAGTAGATTTACATAATATCTTACTACATAGTATAAAAAAACGCTTCCTCTGACCCTATGTATGCTTAAATCTTTAAAATGACGCAACGCATTTTGATGCGATTTTTTAATAGATAAAGTGATTGAAGAGAAAGGGAGGAAGGGTGTGAAGCTGGGGAGGGTCGCTAGTATTCTATAAGAGAACCCGCACCAACACGAGGAAAAGACAATCTCAACTGTGTACATAGCATTTGTTACGGATAGTAATAAAGACCTAACTACGAGTAATGACCGGTAATACCGCGATTGCTTCCGTAAAAGTAATTTACGGCGCACTTACGTTCCGAGAGTGTAAATCTTATTTATTGGGTGAGAACTTCTCGGTTCTTAAATAAAATTTGGATTCGAGTGCTGAAAACGATGTCGATAAAGATAAGTATTGGGAAAACGAAGGACGAAGCGAAGATCTTAGACCGAAGTAGAGAACCCAACGTACAACATTTTCGACCGGGATCTGACATGTATGAGAATCAAAAGCATCTTCGGTTTATATAAGCACATCATGTTTTTCTTGATAGAAATGTTTACATTCCTTTCAAATCATGCTCGTTAGTTAAAGGGTTTGGAAAAGATTTATAAATATTTTGAGAGATTATAAAATAAGATTTAAACTTAGCTTTGAAGTAGTTGGCGATAGGTTCTCCGCCTATCACATTGTGGGACTTAGTGTCGTCGGCTAGTCGTGAGTGCCCTGGTTGCGCCTCTGCCTACCTCTTCGGGGATATGGGCGTGAAGTTACTATTAGAAAATGCAGATTATTTATAGTGATAATGAAAAAAGTATCTTCACGTCCATATCCCCGAAGAAGTAGACAGAAGTAAACTAGGAAACCCAAGATTGAGTACACTGTAAAGCTTTAATCGCAAGCCATGCACTTACTTAATCCCAGGTATCCTGGTTTTTATTACAAAAAAACACAATTTCTTTGTTTTGCCCGACACGAGGATCGAACCCGGGACCTGGTGGAGTCAAGTTATACATCGGACCACTAGACCGCAGAAGCGATAAGTAATAGTAGTAATAGACTATCCTATCCTATTTATATTATAAATGCGAAAGTTTGTATGTGTGGATGTTTGTTACTCTTTCACGCAAAAACTACAAAGCCGATTACGATGAAATTTGGTATGTAGGTAGCTGAAGACCCAGAATAACATATAGGCTACTTTTTATCCCGGAGTTCCCGTGGGATTGGGACTTACGCCGGTGAAACCGCGGGGCGCAGCTAGTTTATTTATACATGTAATGGTATATTTTTATAGTCAAGAAAGGCAAAATGTCAAAAAATATACCTCATATCTATAAACCAAAGACGTTACTAGTTGTTACCATCTAAAACTGGAATCTTAAGTCTATATAGTATATTGCGATATTAAGTTTGCTGGCTTCTGTACTCTTCTACTTTGTGTTCCATGTTGAAAGGTAGAGTATCCGTTAGACTTGCACACAATGCTTAAAATCTCGGTAAGATAACGTCTATGGTGTTTAATAAAAACAAGGATTTAAGCCTAAATGTTTAATTAAAATCGATCAAGTATCTAAATGCCACGAGGTGGCGACACTGTGATCGTAATTTTTTTAGTAAATTGTTTTAAATAACTATCTATTTAATTTTATTTGCATGAACAAGAAAGCAACAGTAAAGTCTACATTGATATAAGAATAAAAACACACCTCCGTTTACTCAAAAAGTATTTCCTTTTAATATTCTTTTCTTAATGACAAAACGATTACTGATTTCTATGTTGTTCAACAGACGTAATAACGATGGTAGGTTCTCATTTCGACGTGTATACTTTGTTTCTTTTTTGTGTTAGACCATGCACAACAAAATAGCCCCATTTTGATCATCCTTTAATTGGTTAGAATATCCCCAAGTTGGGCCCATTCCTATGAATATTAGGACAATTGGTTTTTGATAGGTATAGGTATTTTAGGTACTTTTATTACATTTCACGTGTTTACTCGAACAATATATACTATTGACGCCAACTTCAAGAATTTTTTAATATAATAATATATTTGATATTTTCCATCGTCGGCGTATTTTTAAATGAAGAAACACTTGTACTGTTTAAAGTTGTTTAAGCTCTAGCCCTGATGACGCTGTCATAAGCGAAACCGGAAGGCTATTTACAAAACAATAAATTATAAGTGATACGTAAAACAGTACAAATATTTCTTCGTTTAAAAATATGAAATAAAAAATACAAAGCAAACATATGTTCCGAAAAAGAAGAAAAAGTATACCCAACTAAAGTTTAACAAAAATTAAGTTCTGTAAGAGTTTTATTAAAAACTTACACCCAATTTGTGAAAGCAATAACTTACGCGAGTGCACGAGTCGGGCGATAAAACGGAGTCTATCCAACTAAATTGTAAGCACGTGGTTGGAGAGGGGCCAATATTTATCCATTTGGAGATCCTGCGGGATTGCGACGCCCGACGGTTTGCGGAACTCCCGATTCGTAATAACGGCGATTTGCCGTATTATGCATGGCCCTGTTCCAGGATGCGTGAGTGTGCAACATTATAGCGCAGTACAGACTTCCACTGCTCTAAAACTGTATAAAAAATCTTCACGTACATATCCTGCGAAGAAGTAGGCAGGCAGGCCGATCCCGAGCCACGTTTTTTATTAGGAAATTGGAAAAAACAAATTTTCTTTTTGTAACCCGAGCCCAAGATCGAACCCAGGACCTCATGCAGCCAAGACCAACACCAAATGAGGCAATTGCACCACTCTGGGGAGTCCGGGTCGGGAGATATTAGTCTCATTATACGCGAATAAAATTGTTTAAGTGTGGTTCATTTTTAACTGGCTTCGAAAAAAAGGATTATTTTCACAACACAATGTGGAAGAATATGTTAGTATGAGTAAATCGTTTTTTACCGTCTCTACATAAATCTTCAGGATCTGGAAATCTTTGTAAGTGCTAAAGGCATAAGAATATTCGGAACATCGAGAGAAAGAGTACATCGAATCCTAAATTCATTTAATAAAATATTTGTATGAGAAAGTAAATTTTGCTGACAGCTTTCTGGCCGCAATCCTTTCCAAGACAAGTTTGATGAATTTAAATATGAAAATTGAGGCCTCTAGGTTTGTCCAACATTGTGTTTAAAACCTATATACTCTTAGCTTTTACCCGCGATAAATTGAGATATAAGCTATCCTTTCTTTAGAAAAAGTATGTTTACGACCATATCCCCGAAAAGGTAGGCAGAGTCGCAATCTCTCAAAAAAACGCGGGCCCCCACGACTAGCCGAAGTCCAAGAAGCTGAGTCAATTGGGCAGTGGGCACATATTTATTATTAGAAAATTTAAAATACATATTTTTTGCTGCTCGACACGGAGATCGAACCCAAGACTTCAAGAAGTCAAATCAAACGCTAGACCGCTAGACCACAGAGACGATTACAAAAATAACATACATTACTTACAATTTTTACTATCACATTTTTTCAGTTCGGTCGCACGTCTCATTTAACGGTTTTATTCCACGGTTTTTTCTTACGGTTTTTACTATCATATTTTCTTTAGTTCGGTCGCATAGTAAAATCCCTATCTCTTCCAAGCCTGTAAGGAACTTTGTTCCAAAAAAAATGTGTTAGATTTAAATGAAAACTCAGTTTGACATTCAAACTGTCCGGTTGAATAATACGTATTTGAGAGTGTAATGAATCTGCATAAGCAGAACAATTGGGTGTGCAGCGACGTGGCCAAGTTGAACGAACACTAAATAACACAATAAATAGCGTGGACCGTTCAAACTGTAGCTTAAACTGACATTTATTAACATGTCCACTTAAATTTAGTTGACATTTCAATATACATTTAAAAGAAGCAATCTACATTATAGCTATTCTAATATGACTTTATTAAGATGAGACAGGGGTTATCCTAATTATAGGAGACAACCGTGACCTAGACATTTTCCTGTGTTGGTCCGGGCTCCTTTGTAGAATAGATCATCTGTCTTCCTGTGCCAGGCAGCTCGTAAAAGGCGAGCATAGGCTTAACGTAACTAACACCTTGACATCTTACCAGGTGGTAGAGTTTCGCAGCGACTCACCCGGATTGGTACCACCGCCTTACCTATTCCTACCGCCATAACGTCATGACGTGTTCAGGTTCGGAAGGTAAGGTAGCTGGATAACTTACTCTGGTTAGCAACACACCATTACCACCTTTGATGTCTCTAGGCCGCGGCTAATTTCTTACCGTCAGGAAATCCGTCTGCTTATTTGCCTTCCAATGTAATAAAAACAATGATAATTATAATATGTAGAATCAGGCGTTACTCTGCGGAAATTCTAGCTGCACAAAATAAATACTTACTAGCTGCTGCCCGGGAAGTTACCCACTTATTAGGGTTAGCTGTTTTGCGGAAACCCATTATAATGAGTGAATGAATAGCCTATTAAATAAAACTATACGACCGCAATTTTCAACAAAACAACAGCAAAACTTCAGCAGATAAAAAAAACATTTAAACTTTACAGTATCACTCAACGAAAGCCAACTGAGCTAAAAATTTCTTTAAAATCGGTCGGTAGAAAACATGCACATAAATAAACATATGAATGTTTATATAAATGTATGTATGTTTTTTTGTATGTACAAAAAAACATACATACATTTATTTATAATTTTCATTTACACAGTTTTCTCCATGTTTCACGCTTTATGTATTTATTTAACAGAGCACAATTACTACCTATTTGTATTTATAACTAACACTCACAATACAGGGGAAAGGCTCAATCAGTTTTATTGCTCCTCTTTTCATTTCACTCCCTCCTTATTCGCAGGTAAGGTCGCTATTAAGAACTGTTTAGAAGAAAAACTAAAATTCTTTTAAACCAAAAATACACCTTTTATATAAAAGTCAACCTTATACCAAAGCGATAGGGCTTCAATTCTCTTGTTACAGGACACCACTCGTAATTCCTTCCCTAGGCAATTGCTTAGCTCCGCCCTTGAGTGTGTCCTTTACAAAGGAAAAACAAAAACCTTTTGTTACTCATTTTATTAGCCGGATCTCCATTCAACGATGACACTGGGACTTAGTGGCTTATTGTTGCATCTCCCTTGTAAGTACTTACCATTTAAGTACTTGTAAACAAGATAAATTGGATTTAAATGTGTTTTCCGAGTCGTTCCGGGTCCTTTTGTCTCTCTGCCATGCACCACGTAAGAGGAGAACACTGGTTAAATATAGGTCATTACCAAGAAGACCACTAGTGTACTTTGCGGCAACTAGACCGGTTAGGCATCTATCGCTTCGCCTAATCCTGGCGTCATAATTACGAAGTGTAGGGTAGCCAGTAGAGTAACACAATATGCCTAACATCCCGGCTACAAGAAAATTAACATTTATGGTGTTTATAGGCGACGGTTGTCTCTTACCATCAGGAGATCCTTGTGTAAATATAGGTCATTACCAAGACGACCACTAGTGGTAGAGTACTTTGCAGCAACTAACCCGGGTAGGCGTCCACCGCTTTACTTATTCCTGGCGCCATAATGACTCAGTCATGTTCAGGAGCGAAAAGTAGGGCAGCCAGTAGACTTACAATTTGCCAAATATCCCGTCCGCAGGACAGCGACGCTCCTGTAACATCTATGATGTTTACAGGCCATGGTTGTCTCATTTGTTGTCATGGTGTGGCCATGTTACCAGCAGTAGATTCTTGGTCCGCTGACATATCAAATAAAAAAGTTGCATTATGACAAAAAGTTTATCAAGTCTATAAAACGAGTACATACAAACGTTACAGTATCATTGATGTACGGTTCAGCAATGAATTCTGAAAGCGCATACATATAAAGTTATTGGTTTTTCAAAATATAAACAGTTATTTAAAGTGGTAACATAATTAAATTAATAAATAATGTGGAAAATTGGCCTCAGCGTACATGTGTAACTATAAATTTTATAAATGGAGGCAATTTCCAAAACAAACGTACCTGCCATTAATATGGATAGGTAAATAAGCCAAATTATTATAGGATCCGGGCCACTGGGCCAAATTCTAGCCACATATAATCCAAATAGTCATTCAACGATAGTACGACATTACAAACTATTTATTAGTCAATTTAAAATATAACATTCGACGTACGTCAATCTTAGTAAATATCTATCAAGATGAGTATGTGAATTGCATTATGTTAATATTATTACAAATAATATATAGTATTTTAAAATGAAAAGGTTAAGCAAACTTACAAGCTTTGTACAAGGACATTATTTATAAAATAGTCGTGGTGTCGAATTCAGATAAAGTGTGAAATGCAGACATTAAATGTTCATCACAAATACATGCCCTAGTCGGGAATCAAACCCTAGACTCGAAGTATGTCTGTTGAGTTAAGCGTGTACGATAGCCCCTAGACCAAGAAGGCGGTCATATATAAATAGGTACTTGGTTTTAAAACAAACATATTTTTTTGTTCAGACCAGTACCAGTAGTAGTTACCAGACAACAATGTTATAGTTCAATTTTCATAGAGATAGAAGGCTAGAGAGTGACATAGGCAAATGTTATCCCGATATCTAAACCTATTCGCGAGATAGCTCTAAATAACATTTATATATACAAAAGCGTAGTCGAGGACAACATTTAGTCTAGTCTAGTAAATTACGTGTCACGTTGTTTGTCCGCATTGGACTTCTAAACTACTTAATCAATTTTAAATTAGCACATCATGTGCAGTTTGACTTAGCTTGAAAGATAGGATAGCTTACATCTCAATTAATCGCGGGAGAAGCCGCTGGTAACAGCTAGCCATTTATAAATCGGAATGTGTCGCAACGTGTAACCCGAGCAATAATTCAACGGCAGAAATATCTACACAGGTTTGAGTGACGCAGCGTAGCAAATCAGATGTTCTGTAGACCGTAGCCATTTCGTTGCTTTGCATTTTCCCGCTACGCTTGCAACAATTATAATAAACTAGCACATTCCTGCTACGTCGTGCTTCTTATTCTACGTAACTTTATTTTTACAACACTAATTTTGAAGACATGTAGCATACGAATTACAATTCGTACAGTTACAAAAAGCCTATAGCTTTTAGATGAAGTAGCATTCGTTTTTAGGGTCCCGTAGCGAAAGGCAGAAAAAATAATTGCACAGATTCATCAAGTCTGTCTGTCCGCCAGTATGTCATAGTCACTTTTTACCGAAATTATAAGAACTATACTGTTGCAACTAAACACAATACAATATTATGTAAAATATATGTGAGATCTGGTTAGTAGTTTTTTAATGCGTCTCATAAATCGTAAACCACAACATCTCTATTTGAACTCCAAAAACTTTTATGTTACTTGCTGCAACGAAACCCTTCATGGGCTAACCGACTCGCCCTTGTCTGCTTTTTCAAAAGAAGACAAACAAGCAGATCTTAGTGTTTAGGATTACTACGTATAGCGTATTATTTTGAATATGGCACTTACAAACAAAACATAGAGGTAAGCGATTTTAAAAAATATACTTTAATACTGCTATTATAATTTCAAACGCACAAATGAGAAATTTTTATTGTATTCAAAGGCGTGTAAGTTTTTTTTCTAGACGCAAAACATAAACAGCGAAGATGTTTTACGATGTATTGGAATTCTGAAGTAACATTAGCAACTGCTTTATAACCTAAGCATATAGCTAATATTGCTTAATGAAATGATGACTTATATTAAACATAACTGACGTCAGTCATTCCATTGCAATTATTTGCACAGCATAGACTGATCAAAACGAGTCATCGTCATTACACCTCTTGAATATTAAAAGCGTAGCCTATATTGCGGTCGTATGGAGAAACTGTCGCCTTGTGTAACCCAAGCAATCACCGACAGCACATTCTACGCCGACTTCAATGACAAACGCAGCGTAGCAAAACAGCTGTTCAGTAGACCGTAGCAAATGCGGTTGACTTTCGTTCACCAATATTGACCTAATTAATATACTACAATCAGTATATAAGCGACTTCTAGATATGTTTATATTTATTTGACCGCCTGGTTGGTTGAGTGTCTAGCGTACACGCCTAACTACACCGACTAACAGCGAGGCTCGAGTTCGATTCCCGACGGGGGTAGGCATTTAAGCGATGAACATTTAGATGTCTGCATTTCCGGGTCTGGATGTTAATTAAATTTATTCTGGTATTTATTTAAGTATTTCTATATATATAAGTATCGTTGACTAACGCCCATAACTAAAGCATATAATTTGCTTACTTTGCGGTTAGATTCTATTTGTGTAACTTGTCCAGGAAAATTTATTTATTTCGGGATATGTCGTTCTAATATACAATGAATAGAAAATACATAAACTTAAACCTTTGTCTGAAACAATGAAAAGATATTACTTTAACATTGCTCTAGAAACCGTGGCAAACGGGGAGAAAAACAAAGGGTGCTGTTACCGGGTGGGTATTCTTCGACTCTGCAGGTCCGCTTTTGTTGCACCGTGACCTAGAACATTCCATTGAACGAAACCAATGCCGTTAGACGTTAATAGGAAACCAGGTAGCTGATCCTCCTTGCGAGTACTATTTTTTTTTTCAACAAAACCGCAGCTTTAATTTTTTATTCGCAGAGAAATCGAATCAAACCGCAAATTGCATTATTGGTCAGTTGAAACACTTAAAACGTTCGACTCAAAAAATTTTGCGAGTGCACACATTAACATATTTTCTGATGACAGAAAATACGAATCAGTTGTCGCCAACCTACCGAGAATAGTCCTGATGCAAAGCTTTTATATATATACCAATATCCATAAAATATATACCTAACCGTGACCGTGATGCTCCGGGCTCCTTGGTAGAATAGACCATCTGCCTTCCTCTCCAGGCAGTTCGTAAAAGGCGAGCATAAGCTCACCGTCACTAACACCGTGACATCTGACTAGGTGGTAGAGTTTAGCAGCGACTCGCCCGGATTGGTACCACCGCCGTATCTATTCCTGCCGCCATAACGTCAATGCCTGCTGTTGACGTGTTCCGGTTGGAGGGTAAGGTTGCCGGTCAAATTACTTTTGTTCGAGGCCTCACAACCCGGCGTCAGGTTGGCAACGCACCATTACCACCTTTGGTGTCTCTAGGCAGCGTGAATTTCTTACCATCAGGAAATCCGTCTGCTTGTTTGCCTTCCAATATCATAAAAAAAAAACATTTTAAACGAAAAGAAATATGTAGTATGAGTGAAAAAGAGTACCTTGATTCCCACGTTTGAACGTGAAGAATAATCGAAAATAATGCTAGAATAACATTAAAAAAATCAGTCGCGAAGTTTGTAGGTCTGACTTATGACAATCTTTCGATAAACCTATTTATTGCTGGCAATTAAAGATGATATATTTGTCAATCACAAACTCGATTAAAGCAAATGCGACTCCAAAACCTACAATCTAATATACGTCTTTTGTCTAGATGACTATAAATCATCACAAACATCATCATTCTAACACTCATCCTTCTGTTCTGTCCTTCCATTCTATCCTTATCTTTTGCACGGTCTTCGGTGTTCTATAAAGTTGGTAAACTGAAGAAAATGGTTCAACAAATATTGCCCTACAAATGAAAACCGGAGTAAATGGGGTGTGAAACAGAGTTTACCGTTAGCAGGTGGATAATCTTTGCCATGACCTAAACCGTTCCAATGAATGAGCCCGTCGCAGTAAAACGGTAATTGGTGTTTAATAAACGGAACCACCCGGCCGAGCACTACTTGAGACGTTTAGGTTTTTCCCCAATAAAAATGCAATTTTCACTTTTCATTGACAGAGAAAATCTGATTAAGACCGGAAATTGCAGTAAAATAGATTAGTATATACAGGTGAACGTTGTTTTGTTCGATTTTCTAAGTTTTTATCGCCTCTATGGTCTAGAGGTCCAAGTGTTGGGTAACAAAAAGAAAATGAGTTATTTCCAATTTTGTATTTAAGAAAAATGTTGGTCGGGATTGGATATGTGCCCGGTTGACGATAGACTTGCCACCTATCACATTGTGGGACTTAGTGTCTTCAGTTAGTCGTGGGTGCCCTGGTTGTGTCTCCGCCTACCCCATTCGGGGATATGTGCTTATATGTTTCTCATCACTAGGATCGATAAATTATGAGGATAGACGTTACCGCTACGTGCCTTGGCTCCTACAACACTTGTGAAGCCAGTTACCTATGGCCTCATTTCTTCCCTTAAAGAAAGGGGCGTATTCATACCAGAAAGATTGTCAAGGCAATTACGATACTCCTATTGTAACATGGATAACTTTCACTTACCATCAGGTGATCTACTTGCCGGTGCTATCATATAAGTAGGTCAACAACAAAAACACAGTAACTTGGTGTCATCCATCTTATGGCACTATTTTGCTTGCAATCTATCAAGTCATTGCCTGACTTCCCATAACTCTTTAATGGTAAATACACGAAGCTTTATACGTTATAACAAGTCAACCCGGCAAGCTTCGTATCGTTTTATGTTGACAACTACTAACTTCCCATCTTCCGTGCAATTTTTCCGATTTTCCTTCTCATAACAAATTTCTCCTGACAATAACTAACATAACAAAAATACGTTTAGCAAAATAGGTCCATCCCTTCAGGTATGATGCGATACCACGTGAAATGATGATTCAGTTTTATATAATTAAATAAGTTAGAAGCTGAAGATTTAGGCAGATGCACAACTAAGTCACCCACGACTAGCCGAAGACACTAAGTCCCACAATGTAACACGTGGCAAGCCTATGGCCAACCGGGCACATATCAAATGCAGATCAACATTTTTTTGAATTAGAAAATTGGAAAACAAAGTTTTCTTTTTATTGCTCGACGTGGGATCCGAATACCCAGGACATCATGCAGTCAAGTTGAACACCTGGACAACTAGACCACAAAGGCGGTGCTCCTTTATCAGAACTAGTGCCTAGTGAACGCTTAGCTATTTCAATTTATTTTTGTCAAAACAAAAAAAAAACAAAAAAAGAAACTAAAAGTTTTACAACGACGCAAAAGTGATGTCGTTAAAAGTACGGACCTATTCCAAGATTTTATAACTTAATAAAATCCTTTCAGACCAACTAAAATTCGAGTCCTGCACATCACTACCTCGAGAGCGGACAAACTTTTCCACCAACAAATTCTTGGTACTTATTAATTTGCAACACAGAATGAAAGTCATGAATTTTGTACAACATCGTTATACTTCAGCCCCGGCTGCGTCAGGCTTAGACTCATAAAATGGGACCTGGGGGCTGATTATGTATCTCAGTGGTCAACTCAAAATGGAAATCTGTCAAATGACGTCATTTGTGTTGTCTTTTGTGTTTCTGTTGCTCACTGGAGAAAGCAAATATAAAACACATCATATGACAGCTATTTGATGTACACTTTTCCATTTTGAGTTGGTAACTGAGATACATAATCAGCCCCCTGAACATCTTTACATGTAATTAAACAGTAATGAAAACGCTCTTGTCCCTTATTTAATTTTATGGAGTACACTTTGGGCTACGCGTTACGAAAAATTAAATTATGGCTGAAGTGTAATGAGATTTTTTGAGGTCCAGAGACATATAATTATGCAAACAAAACTACGACATAGCAGGGGTTGGTGTTTTAATAATGTAGTACATTTTTGCTGATTTTGGGATTAGGCCATTTTTCTTAATTCGTCAAGAGGAATATTTATTCCGTTTTTTCTATATAGAAGAGGAGGCAACCGATAAGTGGTTCACCTAATGGAAAGTGATCACGGTCGGAAACGGACATCCGCAAAAACAAGAGTATCACAAACGCGTTGCCAACCTTTAAGGAATAAGTACGCTCCTTTTTGAAGATTCTTAAGTCGTAGCAATTTCTAGCAGGTTCCAAAAAGGTGTTGTGCGAGGCAAGAAATTTACCCGGAATCTCACAATAGTGGACAGTCAGGCATGCATTCAAGTGATAGGTATGATACCTTAGGCTCTAATGCTATGTCCAAAACTGTCTGTAATATTATAGAAATAGAAACGCAAATTTATGTAAATGTGTCATTTTAAATAGACACAAAACTTAAATAGTGTTAAGAGTACGTCAACCAATCGTCATTGACTACGAAATATAAACGAGATAAAACAAAAAACTCGCCCTCGAAAAATTGTATCCGTGAATACATACATAGTTATGAATAACTAGCGGCATAGTTTCATCCTAGATCCTATGAATATTTGATTTGGATATCGGAATATCTGACTATCAGAAACAATATTTGGATATCTACTGTAGCTCGAGATTCGCAAGTGCACTGAAGCTTCAGTCTTTCAACCGCTCGTGATTGAGCCCCGTCGCTTTTCAATGGAAAATCAGCAAGAAATACTAACGGATCCAACTAAAATCTGAAGCAGCGATTCGAAATCCTTTGAGCGACGCTAACGATTCGTTGGTTCATTGATTTCGTTCATTAAAGTTCGCAAACTTTGTCTTACAAATGTGTCGGGAAAACTTTGTTTCATTAGTTTGTTATATTTATTGCACAAGTTCTAAGCTATTTTGAAATCCAGAATTTCCAGATTAGACTTTAATTAATATAATTAAGAACACAATTACCTTTATAACTTCACAGATAAATAAATACATAATATCATAACTTTATATTCAAACAAATATGATTCATATCTTATATATAAAATTCTCGTGTCACAATGTTAGTTACCGTACTCCTCCAAAACGGCTTTACCGATTTTCACCAATTTTTATATGCGTATTCAGTAGGTCTGAGAATCGGCTACTATTTTTAATACCTCTAAGATACTCTAAGTGATGAGGGTGACACATCCCAATTTTTTTTCACTAAAATCACATTAAAAATAGCAGAATAAATTCTGCCGGGTCAGCTAGTCTACAATATAAAAATGAATCGCTAAATGTGTTGGTAAGCGCATAACTTCCGAACGACTGGACCGATTTGGCTAATTCTTTTTTTATTGTATTTGTTATTACGAAAAGAAAAACCGGGAGAGTTGCAGGGAAAATGGGAAAAACAACATTTCAATTTTTTTCCCATACAAACTGAACGGGTGGAACGAAGTTCGCCGGAGCAGCTAGTAGCGATGATAATTACATTTTTTAATTTACTAGACAGTAAAGAAGCAGACGACTAAAGAAACCTGGTGCGTTGCAACCTTGCCGATTTCAAGTCTAATGTGTAAGTCAATTGACCACCGCAACCCTTTCCTAATAGCATTTACGTCCGCACTCAGGAACATTTAATATTTAATCTATCATTAAATCACAATATTGTGTAGACAATGTCGAATTAATGACTGATCAAAAGATAATTGACGTCTCTGTGTACAGCCGTAAGATCGCCTATTTATCAAGTGAGAGTGAGATGCGTCAGAAAAAGCATGAAAGTAGGATAAATGCGGTCGAAATGAGAGCGCTACAGAAAATTAGTAATATTACGGTCGCTGACCGCATTGAGCCAGAATGGGAATGAAATAATGTATTAGTGTAAAAATGAAAAAGAGCATGCTCTTTTTGTTCGATCATGTGGAAACAATGACAGGAGAAAGATGGCAAAGCAGGTACCTAAGCAATACGAATGCAGATGTACCCGGGGAGATCTAGATGACATTCCACGCTTAATTTTTTTTTTATAATGTTGGAAGGCAAACAAGCAGACGGATTTCCTGATGGTAAGAAATTCCCGCCGCCCAGAGACACCAAAGGCGGTAATGATGCGTTGCCGACCTGAGGCCGGGATCTTTGGTCTCGAGCAAAAGTAAGTTTACCGGCTACCTTACCCTCAGAACCGGAACACATCATGACGTTATGGCAGCAGGAATAGGTAAGGCGGGTCATAAGGGTGGCGTCATGTGTCTAAAACCGACGTGGTGTATGAAAAGTGTTAATGAATGTGAGGGAAGCTAGACAGGTTTACAAAGGATCTTGACACTCAATACTCTCTGCCTACTACGCGAGGGTATTGGCGTGGAGATAATATTAAGATCCCTTTTATATAAATGAACACCTTAATGTTTTTAATCATTCTGTACCCAACGAATTACGGAATGTTTTATGCCAAATACCCTAACATACAGCGTGTTAGAAAAGTCGCTGAAAAGCTACACCGTTCCATATTGCATAAACGGTACCATTAATATAATATTACAGTCCGTATATTGTATGAGATAGGTCGGCTACGCTCCGTCAACATCAAAACATTCACATTTAGTAACGGTAACGAGTTTACGACTGACGAGTCGTGATTACGAATAAACGTTTTCATCAGTTTAAAACCCGCACGGGACGTAATAATTATACAGGTTGTCATAAAATATTTTATTTTATGATCTTGATGAGCTTATGATTTTTATTATTACTAATTACTGAGTCAAGTGATTCTAAAACCATTTCAACCCACATCCTAACGATACACGTGCCATACCAGTATGAGATAATAGTCCGGTGAAGTTGTATAAACCTCGCGGTTAGCAACATATTAGCCATTACAAAAAAAAAAACCAGTACGAATACGTTTGTGCTCGAGTGCGGGCTTGCATGCATGTCCGTGTGTGTGTCCATACGCACAGAAATGGGTGTAATTATTATTTTCTGTTAAATAAATTTTTAGTGAATTTTACATTATAAGTTATAGTTTTTTTGGTTTTATTTCGTTATACACGCGGCATAGATACTTTTGATAAAAATGTTACAAGATTGAATCAAAACAAGGTTCAGTATTTCCAGAGTTTGAACAGAACATACGTCGAAAGATCAGTTACTGTCAAATCTCTTTTCTTCTTCTTTATATAACCTTCGAGTATTTTAACGATCTCCCCATACCTAGTCAAGACACAATATTAACCTATAACTAACCGTGCACTTATTCTACATACAGCATCGACGTTTTTATTAGAAAATGTGGAAAAATATATTATTTACGTTTTGTTACCCATCACCGGACCACTGTTTGTTACCCAACACCGGACCACTATTTGTTACCTAGCACCAGACCACTATTCTATATTTTTACTGTGCCAAATTTCATACTCTTCCTACATCGTTTTTTTAAAAAAAATGGTACGTTATTTTCGTTATTATAAAAAAAACCGTAACCGTATTCGTGCATACAAAATGAAATCTACAACCATCCCCATTCTGCATTCACAAAATAAGCTTCTGCCACTAAATCAAACTGGTACATCATTGTGGCGTTCACAACGACGTGTCAGACATGATCCGGCATCACATCTGAATATTGCGTGAATACACCCGTATTTGTGGAGAATTTCTCGTCGGCACTCGTAATAGCGCATAACCGATTAGAACTTAATTGGTTTTAACTTTTAACTACTTGTCACAGCTTTGCTGACATTAGTTCATTAAAACCGCGATTGAAACTTCTAACCAAACCAGTGTTACACACGTATAAAATGGTGATTATTCTGCTGAGTTAAATTAGAAAACTATGCTATCATTGTATAATGAAACAAAAAAGAAAAGAGACAAAACATAATAGACATGTCAGATTAGCCTGCACATATCAACTTATGACATTTTTGATCAATGTTTTCCGAAGTCTGTAGAAATGTTATGTACAAACTAATTTGACTGAACTAAACGTGTTTTGTCTCATTTTATTACTATTGTTAAAAGACTTAAAATTAGTTCAGTGGGTGCACAACAAAACTACCACTAACATTTTGATGACTGAACTATTCTTTTTTTTATACAAGAGGAGACAGACGAACTAGTGGATCACCTAATGGAAAGTGATAACCGCCGCCCACCGACATCCGCAACACCAGGAGTATCACAGATGCGTTGCCGACCTTTAAGGAATGAGAAAACTAATAAATGTAAACGAAAGATGTAGTCTTGTCTTAAACATTTTTTTTTTATACACACACTGTATAATGGATGACTTAATACCATACAGCAAGTACCACCTAGCCAGTAGGCAGAATGGAGATGATTGTGATATTTATCCTATACATAATTGTCATATTTATTCTGTCCACTGATATGTTATTGGCAAGTGATAACATAAATGGATCAAAATATCAATCTTGGACAGCAAGTTTTGAATTAGGATTGATTATTAATATTGGCCGTAAAACAGTAAAAAAATAATCTGTACAAAGAACATTTTTAAAAAACATTAATTACTACGTGTTGTACAAGGCTACATAGACCAAAACGAATTTTATTAATTTTCTGTCCGTTTGTCAATTTGTCCACTCTACCCTTCTGCCTAAACATGACCGAGTCATTATGGCAGCAGGAATACGTACAGCAATGGATCTTTAACCGGGCAACCCTACCACCAGCGGTCTTGTTGTTAACCAGTGCTTGCCTCTTAAGAGCTGAAGAGAGGCAGATGGTCTATTTTACGTAGAGAACCCGGGCCAACATCCACAAAATAATAATTACCCAGTACGTAATATTCTACCCTGGGCTATTATGTCTATAAGTTACCATTTTGTCTTATTACAGATATACGGCAACGTAAATCCTATTTCTCATTAACATTACAATTGCGAAAGTTTACATGTTTGTTTGCTACTCCTTCACGCAAAAACTGCTGAACCGTTTTTTTATTAAATTTGGCACCCACATAGAGGGTAACTTGGATTAACATATAGGATAGTTTTTAAACGGAAAAAAATTCCTGTGGAAAAACATTAACCGCGCAGGTAACGCTGTGGGCAACACCTAGTAACATACAAAATAATTAAGTTTATACCAAACAAACCAAGGTAATTGTTTTGTTAGCGACAAGGTATATATATAAACCTACAGTTCGGTTCATCGTCACGGTCACGGGCCCAGATATCTACCCCAACAACCGCAAGTTGACATTGAGTGATGACCTCAAACACCGTTGAGGGACAAGATACAAATTGACTGAGTATTTAGATATTGCTATGGACGCTACGATTTTAACTAAATATATCAACACTACTACTACTACTACTACTGCTACTAGCTTATTCAATAAAATTAAACACCTCTGTCCTATCTTAACCAATAAACAGTTATGATAATTTAATATTTGCTTTTCTTGTTTTCTTAAGTGGTTTAGGCGCCATCGAGAGAAAAGATGGTCGCAGTTTTTTCATAATTATTGAATTTCGTGTTTATATTGAGTGAAATTAGGTCAATTTTGGTGGCATTATGAACAATTTTGTTCAGTGAAAGTGCACAAACGAAATAATCATGAAGAAATTAGCGTAAAGTGTAATTCCTGGTTGCCGAAAAATCTCACTACACGAGCTTGAGTAACGAGGCCACTGCTTTACCCAAGACCCTGACATGAATTGGCACTGGCGACTTATGACTGATGACTAGTTATAATTGTTTGAAATTGATATAGAATTTGAAGTAAATTTCTACTTAACTATAGCAAAATACTAACGTGTAGCCTAAAACCTTAAGAAAAATATTTTTTTCTTAAAATTTCTAATGTGCCCTTAAACTTGTATTTTTTACATCGTAGGTACTTTGTGTGTATCCAAAATAAAAACAAGTTTTTTTTATGATCTACAGGTCAAGCCGGCACCTGTCCTGGTTGTAAGGGACAAACGTCACCTTTAGGGATTGTAGAAGTGAATGGGGCGTCTATCTTACAGCTGGAATCTTAGATCACGTGTGCTAGTCTACAGACTAGACGCCAATCCAGCAAGGAACACGATAACGACGAGAACTAACGTTGTGACGGCAAGTACAAACATTACAAACATGTATGGTTATGTATGGCATATATGTATGGCATACATATTACTATGGTGATACTAAACAGGACGAGCCGTTAACAGCACTCCACTGCCTAGCAAAAATGTACATAATCAAGCCATCAAGATATGTACGATAACGAAGCAATCATGTTGCCAAGGTAGAACATTGTTCCATCTAAATCTGAAGTGTTCCACATCTGTCATCCCAGCTTCAGTACCTTGGCGTTTAAATGCAAATCAGGAGCAATTTCCCGGCATTCAGAGCATCGTCAAAATTATGCAAAGAACATCTTCTCGAAACTTCCACGTATACACCTAAGCTTACATACTAAAGCTATGTTATTTACATGTATACAATATATCTTAGGTATTACATATATGCAAAATGGTTAGGCTTACAAAAATATCCTCTTTATTACATTTTCCATGATTCATTGCAGCTTACCAAGCATCACAAAGTTTTCGCCAGGGAAACACTCAAGAGAATAGTTATTATTCCGGATGAATGAATGCGGGTTAAAAGAAAAAGTATACTACATTTTCTGAAATAACTTTCCATTTTGTCACTGGTTTTTATGACATACTCACTTTAGTTACCTAGAGCTAGACTTAATGGCGCCGCATAATGATAGATTGATTTAACTCGTAAGTAATGTTTATATAATCAAAGGAAACCTATTTTAAATAAATTATTATCTTATGTAGGTACATTGGTTGGTACAAAATATTCAAATCGAAGGATATATTACACAACGCGACTTAAACTAAGCTAAAGCAAGCTTATAAAGTTGATCGGGATAATGTGTATTTTCCAACTTTGACATCGCGACAGAGTTTAAAGTATCATTCCCATCATCTTGATGCGTGGCGATCTACAACTGTGCGATTTCGAAGACATTTTTTACCTATCAAAACACCTTTGTGGAATCAGTTACTGAGGGCGGTACAATCCCCAAGTTCCCAAACAATTATGACTTAGGGACCTTCAAGAAAAGAGCGTCATTCCTTAAAGGTCGGCAACGCATCTGTGATACTCCTGGTGTTGCGGATATCCGTGAGCGGCGGTGATCACTTTCCATCAGGTGACCCACCTGCTCTTTGTCTCCTCTTGTAAAAAAAAACACACCCGCATTGGAACCACATAGTATCAATTCCTGTCGCTATAGGACCTGTGCTCTTCTTTGTCGTGATACTAGCAGGAAATTAACTAGCACATGTACCCGGCCATGATATCATGATGATCATGATGGTGTCTGTACGTGACGGTTCTCTTTTAAAATCAGGATAGCCGCCGATTTGTTTGCTATTTTATGTCACAATTTCATAGACAATAGACAATAGCTTGCTTAACAATTAGTTAGCCTACGGGCACATTCAGAGACGTCAATTAACATTTAAACTATCATTATCACAATTTTGTATAGAAAAGTCGATTTAATGATTGATTATAACTGCCGTCTCTGAGTGCGTCCGTTATTTATGCTGTAAATTTTAACCGGTAGGCTTTGACATTAACAACGCTCTTTTTCCGTCGAGAGTTAAAAAAAAAATTATTTTCTTTCTTTTTCGAGACATATTTATTTTTTTCTTATATAAATGATAAAAAAAAGAAAGCATCTTCACGTTTGTATCCCTGAATAGACAGGCAGAGCTAAAACCAGGACATCCACGCTTAGCTGAAGGTACAATAGTTGCCGGATCTATCACCAACAATGCACTTATCCTAACGTATCGTGTTTTTTATAATATGAAAAAAAAAAACAATTTAAGTCGCCTCTAAACAGAAATCGAACCTGGGACCTTATGCAGACAACGCCAACACCGGATCTAAACCACAGATTACCGACATCAAAATATGTATTTTTTCATCAAACATTCAAAAACTTTTATCACGCAACACGATACAATCCAATAAAATTGATGTGTCGATCCGTTTAAAAAGCTCCATCGAAAATATAACCTGTAGGGTTACTCTTGAATCTCGATATCATGCGAATTGGAAATTGGAATCGTATTTGTCATTTTAGGTACTTTTGAACACAGTACTAACGGATTATTATAAAAAAGTATCTTCACGCCCGTATCCCCGAAGAGGTAGGCAGAGTCACAACCAGGGCACCTATCACACCTATCACATTGTGATAGGTGGCAAGCCTATCGCCAACCGGGCACATATCGTATCACGAGCAACATTTTTTTTATTGGAAAAACTCAATTTTCTTTTTGTTGCCCGACCCGGGGTTCGAACCCTCCCGGGTTTCTTCGGTCCCTCATGGAGTCGTGTCCAACAACTGAACCGCTAGACCACAAAGGCGATTATTATCATTTAGTTACAAATAAATTCAACGAAACCGAAAAAATAACATATTGTTTACTATTAACTAAATGTTAATAATTCGCCAGTTTTGTGTTCAAGAGTATCTAAAAAGACATGCTCGATTCCAATTTCCAATTCGCATGACATCGAGATTCAAGAGTAACCCTACTGAACGTTAATGAAATTTTCTGAAAAACGCGAACGAGTAACGTAGTTACCGGCCGTTTGTCACTACACAGTGCTGCCGGCGTTGATTAGTCCGCTTGTAAACTGTTTTAATACATGAATAAATATTTCCAGACAAATTACATTAATTGTTCTAGCCCCAACGTAATACAAATACGTTACAATACGTACATACAAATATACCTGTGATGTGTATGTTTGCCCATGTGTCTAATTCATTAAAATACTGAAATAAAAAAACACCACTACCGTTAATAATCCACACTAATAATAGAAATTAGCAGTTTCACGCAGCTTCGCCTGCGTAACTTGGCTTCTACTGCACCGATTTTGATGAAATAAAGCCTGTCACTCAGGGATGATGTAGCATTCTAAAGGTGAAGGAATTTTTGAAATCAGTCCAGTAGTTTCGGAGCCTATTCATTTCGAACAAACATTTCCTCTTTATAATATTAGTATAGAAGTACAGATGAGAAATCTTAACGCCCTTATCAACGAAAAGGTTGGAAGAGGCACAACCAGGGCCTCCACCATCCGAAGACACTATATCCCACAATGTGATAGGTGGTAAGCCCATCGCCAACCGGGCACATAACCAACCCCGGGAAACGTTATTTTTATTAGAAAATTTAAAATACACATTTTCTAGTTTTTATTGTTGCCCGACCCGGGGATCCAACCAGGGACGTCAAGAAGTCAAGACCATAGAAAGGACTATTATTATAAGTAATCATTAATTTTTTTTACAGTTTCAGAATTAAGATTTGTATGTATACCCACATTTAAAATCGGAATACAAGATAATTTCAGAAAAACAGTTAATAATCATAACATAGACAAGTTACGAGTAAATAAGAAAATTTCACAGAGCTCTACGTATGTATCACGTAGTAACAAATTTGTCGCGTTCGGTCCAACTTCAAAGAGTACGTCGCACGAGCTCAAAAATTACGTAGGCGCTCTGGGAAAGTTTGTTAACTGTTTCCGCAAATTTTGCAGACTACTACTACTCGTTTTTAGACACCTGATGGATAAAACCTGGTCAAAATTGGAGGTTGTTTATGATAATGGAAGGAAAGCAAGCAAACGGATTTCCTGAAGGTAAGAAATTCACGCCGCCTAGAGACACCAAAGGTGGTAATAGTGCATTGCCAACCTGAGGTTGAGAAATGGGTAATGTAGTACCAATCAGGACGAGTCGCTGCGAAACTCTATTATCTAGTAAGATGTTAAGGTGTTAGTGACGGTAACCCTATGCTTGCCTTATATGATCTGCCTGGCAGGAAGGCAGATGGTCTATCTATTCTGCAAAGGACCCGTACCAACACGAGGAGAAAAGGTAGTAACAAAGACGCATGTGTGCTAAATTGTACGGACTTGAAGATTGGTAACCATAACAAATTTTAATATCTTGTTGATAAGAACGCCGTCTTCATTTCTCAAGACCAAATACTTTGTTTCCAAACTTTTTAATCAACATATTTGTTTGTGTGCGTCAAATGCATGGCAATGTGGGTAATGTTTTATTTATCGATTTAATGTACTTTATAAGCATTTTTATTGAAAAATATTAGCGTTGTGCACTTCTCCTACACATAAAATATATTAAAGTGTGTCAAATTTTATGCTCCTGTGTCCGCGCAATTTTCGTAAAAAGGTGTCAAAGTTTTGGCATCACGTATTAATATATAGATTAAAATATAGGGATATAGAATTATGTTACTAACACAAATAAAGACACCATCATCATCATCATCACCATCAGCCAAAGGACGTCCACAGCTGGACATAGGCCTCCCCCAAAGAGCGCCACAAGTCATAATAATTACATAACTACACCTAAATGCCACCCCCGTCAAAGTCTAGCTACCTCCACATTTTAAACTCTTTTCATACAAACGCGCCAGTTTCGGAAGCTCTTGACACCACCTTTACATAACACCCGAACGATTTTGTTAGCGAAAAAAATTTTCAAACTTCATAAGTTTCAGGTCACAGCAAAAACATCCGATTATCTGCAATCTAGGTCGTGTAACACTTATGAGTACACAGCTTAAGATATATTTGGCACTCTAGTCATCTTAACACGAATTAAGAATTAAAATGAAATCTTCAAAGATTTAATCAGTACACAATTTAAGTTTTCCCACGAACATTAACGAGCATGTTCAGTATTAAATTAATTAAGCTGGAATGAATATAATTCATTGAATATTAAATTTACAGTTACAACGTAATATTTTAATGTTTAAGATAAGAACAGTGGAAACATTTATGCTTCGATCAAAATACATTTTCACAAGAACTTGATTATTTCTAAACCAGCAAACGCAAACATTCATTATTTTCTACAATTAAATGGATATTTTGATCCATGGCCTAAACATCATAGATGTTATAGGTGAGTCGCTATGTGCAGTTAGTCTAATGCCAAGACTGGTAATCGTGACGACAGGAATAGGTATGACGGTGAATCTACCACCAGTGGTCTTATTGGTACAGACCTGATCGATCAATGCTCGCCTTTTAAGACTTGCCAGGTATACTCTACACAGGGATCCCGGAGCAACGCGGACGGGACAAGTTTGAATATGCTTTCCTAAAGCAAACAAACGAGATAACCTGTCATTTTCCTACAACGAAAGGAGATTCCAAAACCGATTAAAAGATCGACGACCATTGACAGAATATTTTATGAGGGCATAAAGTTTTTTAACGTCAAACGAATATTCAAGCACAGACTACGTTTAATGATTTATTATGTTTTTTTAATACCTTATACGTAATGTATGTTTATCCGTATGGAATTTTGTAAGTTAAATTTGATCCACTTACCGGGTACCGATTGTAGTAAAACTTTGCATGCATAAATCGGATGATATTGCATATTGTTTGACATCGAGCTGATGTGAAGACGGGACCGAAAGGCAGCCATAGGAACTGTTAAAATTCCCAATATTATCCTAATCTGTTTGATTTCATTATAGGAGGTATCCTCTTGAAAAGTACTTATAAAGCCTACTGCTGGAAATTGCTCTCACAAATAAAATCTTAGCTTAATATTCAGAAAGTAGGTATTCAGAACTGTATATCTAAAGTGCGTAACTACAAAAGTTAACAGGTAGGAAAGGAATTAAAAACATCTTCACAGGACTTTAATCCTCTGTAGTTCAAATGGTTAGAGCATTCGTCGGCCTGAGACGAAAGGTTACAGGTTCAAATCCAGTCTGGGGCAAAATTTTTTTTTCTTTAAAATTTATAGAAATAAAAGCAATTTAAAGAAAAAAAGGTCCTAAAAATATGTTTTTTGCTCAAAACTCATTTAAATATAGATGAGCACATTACATAATATACCTTCGTCTACACAGCGTACAGCTGGACAAGCAGACAGAGTCGTGTTAGTTACACTATTTTATAACTCAAGAACGGCTGAACCGATTTGGCTGAAAATAATGGGAGGTGGCTTAGATCAAGGATACGAACTTCTAATTCCTTTAAACTGCAAGGAAACTACAAAAACAACATTTTAATATTTTTCCACACACTTGATGGGTGGAAGGAAGTTCGCCGGAACAGCTAGTTTAAAATATTAATTAGATAAAAACGAAAGTAAAATAATTGTATGTTACAAAAATGTGTACTTCCTCATGCATTACATAGGTATTTCTTTCTTTTGCCCTCCTGTTTTTCATGTTCTAGTTTTTAGTGCAGGTTAGTTGGTGAACTTACGCAAGTGAATAAATGTCCCTAACTTGACAAATCATAAATATTTTTTACTATTAGTAGACGCGTATCTTGCTAGGTACAAGGAAAACCTGTTTCATAAAATAAAAATAATATGTCTATACCTATAACATTGCGTCATCGTCATTTTTGTCATTGCTTTACCCACTCATAACTCTTTAATGTTTGTAGTCATTGTTATCGTCCAACATTTATATAGTTGCCTTCAATATCGCCTGTGATAAGTGTAATTGGTTTCCAAAAAAAAAAATATGTTGATGTAACAAATGCATTTTGTATAACAAATGCAAGAAACACTTGCAATCCAACTAAGGATATTTCTTGTATTTTGTTGAGGGCTTAGTAGCCAACCAGCCATCTTTTGAGCTCGAGCGGAGCTTGTGTTCGATTCCCGACAGCGATCTGCATCTATGACAGACACAGAAGTCTGTTTTTTCCGGGTCTGAGTGTTTATCAAATGTATATCTATTTAATATTATCATTGGCAAACACCCATAACTTTAGCATATAATTTGCTTACTTTGGGCTTAAATCAATTTGTGTAATTTATTCAGGGATATCCTTTTTACTTACTTATTATTATTATAATTAGGTTATTCTAAACTTTGAAAACATCTTCCTTGTCTATCTTTTTTTATTATAGTACCAATAGATGTATATATTCATTTCTACAGTCCACACTATCATCCGACCTCCAGTTTCTTTTTTTACGAATAGGGTCCTAATCCGACATACATTGTCTAAGCTCATGATGTATGCGATTTTACCAAATTAAAGTTAAAAGAAATGGAAATTTTACAGGTCAAATTAGTACCTTAGCCTATAGACAAACTTGGCGAAACTAATCTGATAGCACTAAACGGGATATGTATATTTCTTTCATTTGAGGTCGAAAAAATATTAAACCAACACAAGATGAGATTTTTAAAAGAAGTTATTTACCATGTTTATTCACTTCCAACATTTATCACGAAAAATCCTCGTTCCAGAATTCTACCGTCTAAGCGTTAACGCGAAGTTATATTCAGCGCATAAATAAAACCATTTTTTCAGTCCATTGGCCATTAGCCGTAAACCATAATATATTATGTGCGTTAAATAAAAACATGGTTTCAAACAAAAGCCGTAAGCATTATCGCGAGATATAAACAAGATTAAAATTACAGACGGGTGGTGGGGTTTAGGGCCGCAAATAAATCAAGTGGAAGTTGAATTAATGGAACATTCGTACATAACCAACGTCCATAAAACAAACCTAGAGGCAGATAAAATCGGGATACAACATTTCTTGAGAGTTTTGTCCATGTGATAAATAAAAGTAGCCAATTCAAAAGAGGAAATATTTAGCATCACCGCGATAAACTTTTGGGCTAACGAAAGAAAAAAAAGTCGTAGTTTTTTTTGAATTGAATTTTTCCTTGTGTTGTCCGGGCTCCTTTGCAGAATAGACCATCTGCCTTCCTTTGCCAGGCAGCTAGTAAAAGGCGAGCATGTTCTTACCGTCACTAACACCGTGACACCTGACTAGGTGGTAGAATCTCGAAGCGGC
>NJDD01000360.1:592191-612003 GCA_002245505.1 Calephelis nemesis
AGGGTTGATACCACCGCCTTACCTATTCCTCCGCCATAATGTCAGCGCTTGCCGTTGACGTGTTCCAGTTAGGAGGATAAGGTACCGGAAAACTTACTTTTGCTCGAGGCCTAACATCTCGGCTCGGTTGGCAACACACCATTACTACCTTTGGTGTCGCTTGGCGGTGTGAATTTCTTACCGTCCGTCTGCTTGTTTGCCTTCTAATATGAAATTAAGTGAAATCAGGCACTTATACTTGCATTTTATTTTAGTAAGTTATAGATAATACTCTCCCAAAGTAGGGAATTGCTTATTGTTTATAACAATTGCGGTCACCCATCCCACGCACATCTATTTAGAAAGTCGCTTGACTACTAACTGCTTAGCCAGTTGCATTAACTATGATAAAGTTATTTCTTAGGTTATTAACTAGGTGATAGAGTACTTTAAAGTAACTCGCTTAAATTGATACCAATTATTTCTGCCGCTTTGGCATCAGTGCTCGCCATTGTAATATTCAGTGCTGGGGGGTATATTACCCGAAAGATTCGAACATACGGCCTTAGATTCCGACCATAATATTTCAACTCACCAAAAACATCTATAGTTTGTTTGGGCGATGAGTGTCTCTGACCGACATGTAGAGACTCGTCTGCATTTATGTTATCTTTTAATAAAAAACTTTTAAAATGAAGATAAACGGAGCAACACAAACAAACGTAAAAACCCAGATGAAGATTAACAGAGAGAAGTTACTGATTTTATTATCCACCGCAGCGGAAAACGACAGTGGCAAGCACTGATATTGTTGTGAAAGAAATACGTGGGTAACGCAATGGTATCAATAAAGGGAAGTCATCACAAAACATCACCACCTACTCACGGACACAGTGTTAGTGACTAGTCTACTTACATCCTCCTTTAACACTGGCGTGTATGTATGAAGAGGTCATGTCTGCACGGATCGTGTTATTTGGCACTCGATGCTCTCTGCCTACCCCGTTATGGATTTGGCGTGAAGATACACATGTATGTAACAATCTTTAAAATATCAACAACCCATACATAACCTTCAAGTAATGTAGCTAAAACCCATCTCAATCTTGTCAGCTTTCGAACAAAAAAAAAACTGCATCGCAATTGATCTATCTATTCAAAAGTTATGATAACAAAGACAGACACATACTCTCACGGACAAGTCACAATTATAATATCCCTCTTTTCCGTCGAGGGATGAAAAACTATGTCAATACGAATGTTTTAAGATTTCTGGTAGTTTTTTTCGTAAAATGTAAACGAATCTGTCAAAACAGTCTGAACGGGTTATTGCTCCCATGAGTCAGTAGCCAATACGATCAGATAAGTATAGATTCCTAGACGCTCCGAGATTACTTCGTAACTGTTTGATTAAAATGAGACGCTCGGACGAGTCGACTGTTATTATCATAGTAAAAATAATTTAATACTCTTTACGTTTTGGTAAACGGGATTTCCAAACGAGCAGATACAAAAACTTTATGTTATGACAGGAAAGGAAAACAGAGGCGTTGATCGGTACGTTGTTTTTAAATTTTGGCATGGGCGTTAAGGCCCCATACTCAGTCAGCTAGAAGAGCCAATCACCGCACTCCCCCGTTCCATGATTACTATGAACAATGGCACTCTAAAGTAAACGTCTTAAGCGATAAATCACTATTTTTGACACTGTAAAAGTAATTTGAAAAAAAGTATAAAAACTGAAACACTTATCTATGTTTACGTTAAATCTGGTGTCGATATTTTCATATTTGAACTAGACATTTGCGTTTTGTTTTCAAAAAAGGGTTATTTTTTTGATTTTTTTCTATCGAGTAAAGTGAAATGAATCGTGTTTTGGAAACACTAGTCTAGTAAAGCATATTAATGTTAATCTTGTGTATTTTTGTCAGCAAGATCCATGATTGCTTTGTATGTGAGGCCGATAGATTACCAAGGGCCGACGAATTTGATGGCCAACCGTCTGGAGAGATTTTTTGGGGAAATAAATAAAACACACTGTTACACGTTCACACGGGCGAGAGTGAGGCGCAGAATGTTCTTCTTCTTCTTGTGCTGGGAGTTTCTTCCTATTCTTCAGAGTCCCAGTGTTTTTTCTGGAGGTCCGACCGCGAATACTGACCCGGTTCCCGGCAACCGTATTTATACAAATTCGAGTTCTAATATATCAGCAAGGCCCTCGTCGACAAGTGTATGTGTCGACCCGTGCACCGTTCGGCCCGGTGAGTGTGACTGGTGCGATCTTCAGGTATGCTTGACGGCTTTGTGAACAATTGGCGTTCCTCACGACCTCCACCGCAGATGTGACTTCGGCCGTCGATACCGGCGGCGGCGGCGATAGTATTGTCACTTCCCTCCTCTTCTGAAGTAAGAAGCGGTGATGAGCCATCTCGCAGCCATCCGTGCTACAATTCCTGGCACGACACATATCCCGGCGGTGAGTACCTCGTAGACAGCGGAAGCAGATACGATGTTTTCTCACAATTTCCCAGCGCTCGCTAGTGTCGGCATCCCGGAAGCGCTCGCAATCTGGTAGTTGGTGTTCTTTTCTACACGCCGGACATAGTTCTTTCTTCTCGTCAGTATATTCGGTTCTTCTTTTCATATGCCTTTCTTCATAATCAAATGTTATTTCTTCTGGTTGAGCGTACGCGCCGCACTTGTCCGCTTCGTCGTTCAAAAATGAAGCAAACCTCTTCAAATCTGGAACATCTTCCTTGTCCCTGGCGGCGTAGTCGTACCACTTATTTTTCAAAATAGGCGTCAACTTTTCAAACATAATCTTCACTAGCTCTGGATTGTACAGGTAGTGAACTTTCTTCAATGCTTCGATTGTAGCTATGATATTCGATATCTTATTCGCGAATATTCATAGGTCACGTGGGTTGTCACTTAATTTCCCCATATTTCGAATTTTTTGGATCTCGTTCATAGCCAACGCGTCCGGTCGCCCAAATCTTCTTTCCAGGGCATCGACTATGGCCCATGGGTCCGGTTGGCTGATCAGTAGACTGCTGACGGCTTCCAATGCTGCACCCTTGAGACTTCTCCTTATTCTTGAGACATTTTCACATTTGGTGAACATACTTTCTGTTTCCGTATATGCAGCGCGGAACGTGAGCCAGCCGTTGCAGTGTCCATTAAAAATCGGTAATTCTTGCAGGTACTTCGGGGCGTCTCTCGTCATCCTTACAGCTTGGGTGAGAGCCAGGGAAGAAATGTCCACGTTCGGTGGCTGACACGCAGGCCGGGGGGGTACTTCCTCTTCCCGGTGCTCGCATTCCTTGTCCTTTTCCTTGCGAGCTCCCTGTCCTTGTCCTTCCAATTTCTTCTCTGGTTCTGGTTCTTCTACAGGTGCCGAGTTCTCTAACCATTCTTCTACTCGGCTTGGTTGCTCCTCTTCCTCGTCGGAGCACTCGGGTGAGTCGTCGTCACTGCCGGCGGCGCGTGCCTTGTCCAACTTTATTTAAGCGAGCGCGAGCGACGCACGTATTTCCTCCAGCTTGAGGGCGGCGATCTTCTCCTGGGCCTCTAGTTCTGCAAGCTTCCTCTTGCTGGCCCCGGATCGGCGAGAAGATGCCCGCTTCTTCGTCTTCACAGTGACGCTCGTAGTGGTAGCGGTTACTTCAGTGCTCGTTGTTGTCTGTGATTGTTCCGTTGTAGACTCGGACACGTCGACGGAGGCAGGTTTGACTAGACTCGGCGCATTCGTACTAGTGCGTTCGGCACTGAACTCCGGATTCGCGGTCGGTCGGCGATCGGTCGGATCCACGGTACTCCCGTGTTGCGAACGTGTAACAGGCATTTTTCCCGTGAAAATCTTTCCCTAGATTCGTCAACCCGCACCAATTCTTCTTGATATCCGGCGAGCGAAGGACCTGGCGATGAGGCCGATAGATTACCAAGGGCCGACGAATTTGATGGCCAACCGTCTGGAGAGATTTTTTGGGGAAATAAATAAAACACACTGTTACACGTTCACACGGGCGAGAGTGAGGCGCAGAATGTTCTTCTTCTTCTTGTGCTGGGAGTTTCTTCCTATTCTTCAGAGTCCCAGTGTTTTTTCTGGAGGTCCGACCGCGAATACTGACCCGGTTCCCGGCAACCGTATTTATACAAATTCGGGAACGGGATTCCAGAATATTCTTTGCCTCACCCCCGGGACCATAATTTATTCAACATCTTTATTAAAACATACATTTATCAAATTATATTATTGTACAAACCTTATTTCTTATCTCGACCTATTCATACATACATGGCTGTGCACGCGGCGACGCTTGGTTTTCGTGTGGCGGCGAAATTCCGCGATTTCCGTATTTTATACTACCCTGCCCCCCGCCGTCCTAGTATAAAATGTGCGGGCGCGGCGCTCTCGAATTTATTAACTTTACGGGCGCGGTCGCATGCACATTACGTTTGTTTATTTACCCATAACAACATATTATAATCTTATTTAGATTGGGTAAGTAAAACGCAAGAAATTTAACATTTTATTATCACACCTAAACTTGGCCGATTTTTCGGTTATTTACCACACTCATATGCTTTAAATTACGTTAATACAGTAAAATTTAACATATTCTATCATTTGATACACAAATCTAGATAATAGAACCTATTTTAGACACAAATTTTACATAAATCATCCTTGTAAATTTACATGCATAAAAACATCATAAATCAATACAAATCCTAGTGTAAACATCATATTCCAAGTTAAAATAACTATAAACTATCAGAAAGTATATAAAACCATAATCATGTACAAAATAAACGTTATATACTTAAATCAAAATCCTTAAAACATTAACATTTTACCTAACTTATATTATCGTGTAAGTATCAACGCGTGCCATCCTTCGGATTGGGTCACTCTCGCCGATGTGTCTATGGTCATTTTTTATGGTCGTCGTGCACAGTATGAAAAAAACAGTAAACTGCAGACGTATTTTAGCGTATATGGTCCCTTAACATTTGCCAATAGCATATAATACCTCCAATGTTAGCTATGTTTGTGTTATGGGTGTTAGTCAACGATGCTGCTACATAGAAATACTTGAATACATAACAGTATTGAACCCGAGCCTCGCGGATGGTCTGTGACGTTAGGCTTGTACCAACGAGGCGGTCAATTAGTAAATTTAAGTTGACATTAAATTATCAGATTTAGTAAAATCGAAAAATTCTGAATCAGCAATAAAAAGTCATGTCAAGGTCTTGGATAAAGCGGTGGCCTCCTTACTCAAGCTTATTTAGTTTAGTGAAATTTGGCGACAACGAGGAAATACACAATATACATATTTCTTTATGAATACTTGTATACTTTAACCCTAGTTCAAACATAGCCTACTTTTTTTCAAAACTAAACCCCGAAAGGACTATAATGGGGAATGGAAAAGTTAGTAGGTAAAACGTGATTAAGGTAATCAAAGACAACTAAACTATTCTACTCTAACGAAGTCCTGAACAGCTAGTACGTATGCTAAATCATACTAATATTATAAATGAGAAAATTTGTGAGTATGTATGTATGGAAGTTTGTTGCTCTTTCGCGCTTGTCGATTTGTCTGAAATTCGCGACACAGATTGAATATGACCTGGATTAACATATAGGCTACTTTTAATCTCGATCACACAATAGGTTCCTACGAAAGCGCGGGCGAAACCGCAGGCATCCCCGTGTTATTTCGGGCTCTTTGTAGAGTAGACCATCTGCCTTCCTTGCCAGATAGCTCGTAAAAGGCGAGCATAGGCTCACCGTCACTAACACCGTGACATCCCACAAGGTGGTAGAGTTTAGCAGCGACTCACCCAGATTGGTACCACCGCCTTACCTATCCTACCGCCATTACGTCATGACGTGTTCCGGTTCGGAGAGTAAGGTGTAGCCGGTAAACTTACTTTTGCTCGAGGCCTAACATCCCGGCGTCAGGTTGGCAACGCACCATTACCACCTTTGGTGTCTCTAGGCGGCATGAATTTCTTACCATCAGGAAATCCGTCTGCTTGTTTTCCTTCCAATATCTTAAAAAAAAGCCGCAGGCAACATCTATATTTAAATTAAACACAGAATCATAAAATGCGACAAATTATGGATGTGCAGTTAATTGAACGAAGTGGTATCTCTTTGAGTAAGTTGGGATCACGTTCGAGCCAATACATCTGCCGCAGCCTGCAGTAATCTCAATGTGCGACTTCAGCGATACGTCAAAATGGATTAGATTGGTCGGCGAATGACAAATCACCTGCATTTGGAAACTAAAATTAGGTACAGTCTGTTTTACATATTTTAGCTTTAGTTAACGTTTTAGTTATTTAAAGTGTTTTTAAGCGACTCAAAAAAGGAGAAGTTTCTCAATTAAACTGCATGTTTCATTTTTTAAATGTTTGTTTGATGAACTCGGCCATGGATTTGGAATAAAAAAGGTACTATTTTTTTAAAAAGATTTATGATTCGGAGATGGTCCTATAATAATTAATTTTATTATGATCAGACCAGTAGTTTCTGACAATTCATATTTTTATTAAGTATAACTCAAAACTCAAATTTCATAGACGTACCTAATGAAATAATTTGGTGTCGGTTTGTGCGCTTTATTATTTATTTACTACGCTTTATTATTATTGTGATTGTGATTTATTTTAAAATAAAACTTGAAAAATTATTATTAAAAACTCATCCTTTTCGTATTTTTAGGGTTCAGTAGCTAAATTCAAATAAAATAGTGTTTTGAGTATCTAGTTAAACTGAAGTTTGAAGTTAATACCATATATTTTCTCAAAAGAAAGCTTATTTAATGATTTAAAATTGAATCAAAACTAAGTAATTTCGAATATCATAGCATTAAGCTTTAATAATGTTTTAAACGATAAAAATTCAAATGTAAGTTATGTATTTGATTTGTATTTCTTTAGTTTTTTGGTCGCGAGCTTCGCAGTAGAATACAGATCATATTCCATTCATATTACAAATTTATATCCTACGTCCTATATTCCATTGAAAATCCTATTAATATTATAAATGCGAAAGTTTGTATGTATGGATGTTTGTTACTCTTAGATCCAGACCCAGAATAACATATAGGCTACTTTTTATCCCGGAGTTCCCGCGGGATTGGGACTTACGCGGGTGAAACCGCGGGGCGCAGCTAGTAGGCAATATAACTGGTTTCCAATTACGACTTACCTGTCTGCCCATAGGCGAAGATGCAAGCGTTGTAGCCTTCGAAAGCATTGTCCAAAATGTCCCGACCGAGACATTCGAACACTGTTTTTTGCGACGCGAAATTTGGTAGCCCCGGATCCAGTGAAAAGAAACAGTGGTCGAACGCGAACGTCTTTGGTTGTTTCCTGAAAAAGAAAAGGAAAATAAGAACATAATTGAATATGTAATTTCGAAAAGGGTAAGGGTGTCGCATATTTTGCCAAATAGGTTTTTTTGTACAAATGTGGTGTAAATGCTTGCCTACATCCATTATCACTGAAAAGAGCACATCTCTGCTAGTCATTCGACTACCAACGTCATGGTCTGTACAGAAACAATTTCGAAAAGGTCACTACTCCCAGAAATGTGCACTTTTCGAACTTTTTGAATTAAAAATACGTCCATTAAATCAAAATATGTCTGTCTCTTTCGTTAGTAGGATATATGACTGATTATGTAATAAAATAATCTAAAATTTGATATAACTTTCGATAAGTTAGCAGAACGATGGAGTCACCTATTATTGTTCACATCTGTTTGCCAGGTAGTTATACACAAAATTGAGTAGAAAAGCCTACTGAGGCATATTCTGTGTGTTAAAAACTAACACTGAAATAAACTATAAATTTTAAAGAAAGAAAAAATTTCGCCGAAAAAAAATCGATTAAAGTTAATTTAATTAAAATAGGTGGTAATGGTGCGTTGCCAACTCGAGGCCGAGATGTTAGACCTCGAACAAAAGTAAGTTTACCGGCTACCTTACCCTCCAAACCGGAACACGTCATGACGTTATGGCAGCAGGAATAGGTAAGGCGGAGTCGCTACGAAACTCTACCAGCTAGTCAGATGTCACGGTGTTAGTGACGGTGAGCCTATGCTTGCCTTTCACGAGCTGCCTGGCAGTAAGGGAGATGATCTATTCTGCAAAGGAGCCCGGACCAGCACGGGGGGGTGTGTATGTTAGATAATTAAAAAAAACTAGCAGCATATTATGTACTAAACTAGGCGTGTAGTTGCGCCGATTTACTTCCATTGTTAAAATAACAATGTCAAACATGTATAGTAACTAATTACGGCCAGTAGTAAACAAAAGCTCCAATTCAGTATAATTGGAATGGGTGGGAAAGGCTTACGTTTTAATCAAATTAACTAAATTGGAAAGCTCATTACGAACGTTGTAATGGACTAACGGACGGTACTTTTGTAATAGATAACGGACAAAATTAGTTAGTAATAAGAATTAAAAATTTGACATTAACCAGCACTAATTGGTTTTTTTGTCGGCGTTAGGATGTAACTACCCCATTACCAGCTAGCGCTGATATAGTAATGTAAGATACTAGATTATTCCACTAGAGCAGTCAGTCAGTAGAGAACTGTGAAAAATGTGATTAGTACTAACGCCGTACTTACTCCTTTAGCAATAGTCAGTGCTCTCCATTTTCTTGTTACTTATCGGAAGGTAATTCAGACATCTCCAACACTTAAGTTAAGATTTCAGCCATTAGATACAGATAGCGAACATCTATGTTTTTAATTGTCACAACCGATCGTTCTCTCTTAGATTCAGGCGATCCATCTGGTTATTTGCTATTTTATTTTACAACATGTAGAATCGCCTCTGTGGTCTAGCGGTTTAGTGGTTGAACTTGACTGCATGACGTCCCGGGTTCGAATCCCGGGTCGGGCAACGACAAGAAATCTGGGTTTTTTCAATTTTCTAATAAAAAAAATATTGCTCGGGATAGGAAATGTGCCCGATTGGCGATAGGCTTGCCACCTATCACATTGTGTCCCACAATAGTGTCTTCGGCTAGTCGTGGGTGCCCTGGTTGTGCCTCTGCCTACCCCTTCGGCGATATGGGCGTGAAGTAACTTTTTTGTAATAGCTACTATCTTACTACAAAAATTTAAACACTCATTGAACTCTTTACTACACACTGTTTTAAATTGTATTCTTAAACAAAATCAAGTTACCACGTCATACACGTGTAGAATGTTATTGGTAATATGTCAGTTTAAGACAGTGTTTAGTTCATTAGGTGTCTAATTTTCGAGATAAAAAAACATTTAGTTTAAACAGAACTTCGTCGTTGTTCTTTTTTAAAGTTAGTATTATAAAAATGAGTAAATAAGTTGTCAATGGACGGGTGAGATTAATACATCGGCATACATACCTACATACACACATTTTTTACGCCAAGTCACTTGCGCGGTAGGCAGAGAGAATCGATTACCAAATGTCACGATTTCTACAGACCTGCCTAGCATCTCCCACATTCAATAAATACTCTTTTCGTACAAACACGCCGCTTTCCGGATACCCTTGACACGACCCTTGACGACTTGAAAAAAAACGAGAAATAGCAAAGAGAACAACTAGTAAAATATTCATACAGAAAATCATAACATGCTGATGTTCATTTTAAAGATAAGAAAACAAAATTTTAACAAGAAAATTAAACACCAAAACAAATAATTAGAATATTCTAACAGCCATTAGACAATCAAGCGTATAAAAAGATTACAAATGATATTATTGAACGACTGCAACAACGCGAAGCTGGTAAAGAGGATTTTGTTAAATAACTTTATTTCCAGCGCTAACCTAGTTTTCAAAGCCGCTTCAGTGACAACTGACAATCTATTTGTTGCTACATATAAAGCAGTATTAGTAAGCTAACAGCGTGTATTTTAACATGTAATTTGCTTTTATTTGAAAGTTTTGCTATTCGCTACAATTGCCTGTATTTTCGAGTAATTAAACTTGTATACAACCGCTTTACTTGGTCTTGCTCGTTTTACGTTTCAGCAACAAATGACATATTTATGTATTCCACCCAATAAAGTAAAAAGTATCTTCACGCCCATATCCCCGAGAGGTAGGCAGAGGCACAACCAGGGCACCCACGACTAGCCGAAGATACTAAGTCCCATAATGTGATAGGTGGCAAGCCTATCGCCAACCGGGCACGTTTCCAATCCCGACCAACATTTTTTTTTATTTCAAAATTGGAAAAATCCAATTTTCTTTTTGTTGGCCGACCCGGGATTTTAACCCGAGACCTCATGCAGTCAAGTCCAACACCCGGACCTTTCGACCATATTGAAATTGAAGTAAATCTATGGTCCAGCCGGATGCCAACCAGCGTTTACAACCGTCTACAATCCCTATTACAAGTTATCTTACTCGACGTTACAAAGTACGAACATCCTATTTCAAGTCAAAAACAAAGGCATCCATCCATAGAATTTAATTTGAGAGGCAGAAAATTAAAGTCTGATATTTGTATGACAGATGTCGTATGAAACAAAGTGTCGTGAATATTATATTAATACATTGTGTATGTTGACGTAACATTACGTTTTCGTTTTGGATAACATACATCTCTGCACTCGTATGGTACTCATTCATATCTTAGTATCATTCCAAGGCATGTATTTTATAAAAGTTTTAAAATCTAGGTCAAGATTCAACCTCTGGAAACATTGTATTAAAAGGAAAAAAAATAGACAATTTCCTGACAGCCTTGGTGAAGCACAGGCCTTGGTGTCGACGTTTAGTATTACTTTCCAAATAATAACATGGCAATAGTGGTTATTCTGCTGTTCACTAAACTTATTTTAGATGCATGCTATCATTTTCAAATGAAACATAAACAAAGGAGATGGAATGTGATAGACATGTTAGATTAGTCCGGACATGTCAAATTGTGATGTTTTTAATCAACGGTTTTCGTGGGATTGATTCCGTCTGTAAAAATTTCGTGTATTGACTAATCTGACAGCACTAAAAGTGTTTTATCTCTTTCTACAACTTTCGTTGAAAGAAGATAGCGACAACTTAAAATTAGTAAAGTATGGCACTCGACACTCTCTGCTTACCCTGTACGGGATTTGGCGTGAAGATGTGTAAGTATGCAAAATTTGCTTAGTGAGTGCGCAACAAAATTGTCACCAATGGCTAACATTGAAGATATGGCAAACCAAAATAACATGAGTAAAATCCTTTTTTAACTTAAAGACGTGCAACATATTGGTAGAGTCCTGCCGTAACGCAGTCAATAGAGAACAATTTTTGGCTTTTTATAATAAAAATAATAAAGAGAAGGTATGTTTAATAGTGTTTCTGCTGACCCCTCATCGAGCGCAGCTAAAATACAGTACACATTCCTATACAATAAATGATAAGTTAAATATATGTTAGGTTTACGTTATTAGATCGTTAGTCGAGTGGCTAGCGTTAACGCCTAACTACATCTACCGACCGCGAGGTTCAGGTTCGATTCCCGACGGGGGCAAGCATTTGTGTGATTAACATTTAAGTGTCTGAATTTCCGGGTCTGACTGTTTATCAAATTTATTCTGGTATCTATTCAAGTATTTTATGTATTTGTGTCGTTGGCTGACACCCATAACACAATATAATTTGCTTACTTTGGGGTTAGATTCAATTCGTGTAACTTGTCCACGGATATTTATCTATTTATTTTCACTGCGTGAAAAAAATATCTAAATAAAGATTTAAAAAAAAAACTTAAAGTGCTTTAAAACAACCTAGTACAAGTCATTTAAATTTTCTTGACCTTAAGTAGAGTTCATGCTAACCTCATCTGCATTGAAACATTCAACAAGAAGCATGGTGTGGTTTGTTTGCAATTATTCTTTACAGAATATTTTTGGCCTGGAGCCAAACGAGTTCCATTCTGTAGCAGACATTGCCAGCCTTCCGGCGTCCTGTCGCCGCATCACGATTCACGACACATTTCTATGGCATTTAGGGTTATTGTGGGAAAAAGACCAATCGGTCTGGAACTAGACGAATAAATTTTTGACTTATTAAAATAGTATGATTTGCTAACATATTAATTTACATCGATACTCTCCGATTCGTCCAGGATTATCAGATCCTGACCTGCACATGTACCATCTATGAAAACTACAACACCAAGTCTACGACTGACTTCAAAAAGTTTCTCCTTTTGAAAAAAAAATATCATTGGTTAAAAAAATACACATCGGCATTAAAAAATACAGCATTAGCAAATTATATTGAACGAAGAATTAAAAAAAGTATATTCACGCTCATATCCCCGAAGGAAACTAGGGCACCCACGACTAGCCTAAGACACTAAGTTCCTTAATCCCACAAGCCTTTAGCAAATCGAGCACATATCCAACCCCGGACAACGTTTTTTTTTATTAGAAAATTGGAAAAACCAAATTTTCTTTTTGTGACCCGGGAATCGATTCCCCGGGACCTCATGCAGTCAAGTCCAACACCTGGACCGCTTGACCACCGAGGCGATTATAATGAAGAATATTTTATAAAGACAATTACGTCATGTATTTGTCTAAAATACAATTAGTAGCTTGCAAAGGCGGAAACGAAAATAATTTCGTTCAAGTGAAAGTCGTTCAGAAAGATTTTCTTTAAACCATGTTATGAACGTCTCAAATCCACTCTAAGCGAGTACTGAACGACTCCCAGTTTATTGGGCATTACGCTCCAGACCATAAACGTGACGGTTCTGTTGCTGTACATTAGGAGTGATCAAACACATTCCAGAAGTACCGTCAGGAACACAATGTTGAGTTACCGTCTCAGTTTTATAGGTCGTTTCTTCCTTACGGTCGTTAATGTCATACATTTTGTAGTATATTTGTTAATATCTCTTGGAACCAATGCTCCAATCTCTGAACATAACATTTCATTCTCTTCCTTGTACATAACGTTTTTTTTTTTCGGTAAAGGAATTGCCATTATATCTCTTCTTTTATTTCAACTCCTAGTACAATATTAATTTCTTTGTATTGGTCTGGGTTCCTTTGCGGAATAGAGCATCTGCCTTCCTGTGCCAGGCAGCTCGTAATATGCGAGCACAGGCTTACCGTCATTAATATCGTAACATCTGACTAGGTGGTAGAGTTTCGCAGCGACTCGCCCGGATTGGTGCCACCGCCTTACCTATTCCTGTCGTCATAACGTCAGCGCTTGCCGTTGACGTGTTCCAGTTCAGAGAACCCACTTTTGCTCGAAGCCTAACTCAGTTGGCAACGCACCATTACCATCTTTGGTGTTCTAGGCGGCTTGAATTTCTTACCATCAGGAAATCCGTCTGCTTGTTTTTCATCCAATGTCATAAAAAATACGAGCGTCCCTTTTTCCTTTATCTGACTTATGTAGTTTTTCCTGAGTCGCTCCCAAATGTTTTTACCTTTCCTTTAATGAGTTTTTGAGTAAATAGAATGAATGGTAGATATTAATGTAAAGTATGTATGTATATCTCACCGTTCTTAGGTTGGTTTTAGAGTCACGCTAACCCTCAGCCCTGACAGCTAAGCGAGTAGTTTGTCAAAGGCCCGTTGACGATCGTCAACGCTGACCGGTCAAGGTTATTCTAATAGGGGTTCTAAACGGTCGTAAACACTGGTTTTAAACATTGGTTAGCATTCGTCTAGACTCTAGATCGTAGATTTAATTCAAGTTTAATAATAATCAGATAAAGAGATATGTTTACAAACGTCTGGAACATCTTTAAAACGCCTCTATACCGAGCATATATTATACTGTCCAGTCAGCAATGATCAGCGTGACATTCAAACCATCCTTAATCGGAATCGGAATCGTAGCCTATAAACAGTTTTAATAGCCCATTTTTCTTCTTTATGGATATACTTTAGAAGATGTACGCTCTAAATAAAAAAAATACGACAGACATTTGATATGCTCAGCATTCCTAGTCCTTATAGTAAAAAATTACAGAGGACCTAAATCTTATTAATAAACAGACTAAACTATTAAAGTATAACAAGTACTATGTATTAATATCACTACATAGTAAAAACAAAGTCGCTTCCTCTGTCCCTTTGTATGCTTAAATCTTTAAAACGGATTTTGATGCGGTTTTTTAATAGATAAAGTGATTGAAGAGAAAATAGTAATGTATACAATATAGCAATAAGTACTAAAATATTAAAAAAACTAGTATTATAGTGTGACGATTTCAAATATTTTTGTGAATATTCTTAATAATTGTTGATAATTTGAGGATATTCAAATACTTGGTATGGCAATACTGCCATGCCAACGACGCGACGGTTGGAAACTAAATTTAAAGACTCACTCTGTTCATTACTTTCAACGAAGCAAATTGTGTTTTGGTAGGCAATTGGCATTAAATATGTAATGTTAAGAATTACTAGTTTTATTTAAACTGTTGCAGTAGTTTGAAGTAGTATCAGTTTAGCCATGTTAATAGAACCGTTACAATAGTCTTTATTACACTGTAATACAGATTATAACTTTATGTTAATTTTACTCTTACTTTGGTATAAGTTTATTTTTTATTAATAATAGGTACGGCAAGAGTATCATGTTTGTTCGCCTCTGTACACCAAGTCCCGTGGAATTCCATTTTTACTTAAGGAAATTTTGATCGCATCATTTTCATTTTACTGCCAGCTGTAAAATATTTACGATTCTCAAGAATGACAAATAAATATTTTTCTTATCCCATGAAATCGAAAACTCTCATAAAATTAGTACGTTTTTATATTTTAGAAGTTGCTGGCTTCGACTTCGTTCACATGCAGACTCTACAGAACTTTTCCCTTAAAGAAAAAATATTTATGTCAAAAAATTTCCTAACGCATGTTTATTTGATATAATACGCACTTACGACAAACATTTGACACATAAAAGTAGTCAAGTGCTGGTCGGACTCGTACATGACATGACTCGGGTTCCGTAGCAACATTCAGCATCAGATCTTTCAATTCTCACCTTCTTACCATATTTCAATTTTTTCGTGTCTCATGCATCATGTCTAAAGCGACGCCAGGCCCGCCAGACCAAAGAAGCGGACAACGTTTTCAGATAAACATTTAAGGCCCTCATATTAAAAAATAAAATCTTTCCAACCAATCCTCTTCAAACAAAATTAATGCACAAGTAAATAGGTTGATGGCTAATATTTGGTCCAACATTATTACCTGACCTGAACAAACAATGCCCCTACAAAATTAACAATTATTAATAATTATACAAACCTATTGAAACAAATACCTACAATTTATATTTGTCGGTAATTTTGAAGTGAAACTTCTTTAGAATCGTTGTGATTTCAAACAGGATGCAACGGAAAAAACAACAGGTAAGAGACACAAATACAAAAATGTGTAGGATTATATATATTCATTTCATTCTTTTGTCGATTTACTTTATTTAGAGATGTAATGTCTGTTTGTTGTTGCATGTTTCTTTCTATGTATCTTATAGAGACAGAAAGACGGAGAGAGAGAGAGAGAGAGAGAGAGAGAGAGAGAGAGAGAGAGAGAGAGAGAGAGAGAGAGAGAGAGAGAGAGANNAGAGATTGATTCACTTCTATCGTGTGTGAATCGCATACACACCTTTTTTTATTTAATAAAAGTTATGAAAACCTAATGATGTAATAACAGATGAAATTAAATGTATAATGTACATTATTAAATGTATGAGGAACAGTAACTCTTTTTAAACGATGAATAATGCCACTTGTATTTGTAAGGTTTTCTCCATACTACCATACCATACAAATGATTTACAGCTACACCAAAAAGGTAGTTGACGGTAGATAGGGATAAATTAATTAAATTCTAAAAATGGTTTGTATTAATAATTTGTATTACTAAATAATCATGTACAAAAACATGGTGTAAATAGTAAATAAATGATTAAAATTATTAATTTTATTAAAGCCTATTAAAATATTTGCACACCATACGTTGGTAGCATAAATGTTGGAACACCTGAATAATTTTTGTGACACTCATATTCCGCAAATAAATATTTTTTTCTTTTTCTTTTCTTTGGTAAATCTGCACAGTTTCAATCCGTCATCACCGAGTTATATTTAAGTTGTCTTATCATAATGTGGGACTTATTGCTTATGGCTAACTGTGGCTGCCGTTCTTCTACCTCTGCTTACCACTTCAGGGATACGGGATTGAAGTTAGATGCATACAGACGAAATACCGCTCCATGTACATTTGTTAAACGTTGCGATAAATTGAATAATGAAAGAATTTATATTTTGATAATCGATAGTACTTAACCATTACTTGTTACTACCAACCAAAAACTATGTCTATCTTTAGGAAACGAGTAAGTGAAGAAGAAAGAAAGAAAGTTTCTCTTTTCTAGAAAGTCTCTCTAGTACCTTTAGTCAACAAACCGTAACCCGTAAGTATTTGACAAATATGTTCAGTCCTGTACCTGCGACAAGCGTCTTCGTAGCATAAATATAAATATTCCTGGACAAGTTACACAAATTGAATTTAACCCCAAAGAAGGCAAATTATATGCTTGTGTTATGGGTGTATTAATCAAAGATAATAATAATACACAGAAATACTTAAATAGATATCAGAATAAATTTAAAAAACATCCAGACCCGGAAATGACGACATCTATATGTTCATCACACAACCCGTTGGAGTCGAACCCGAGCCTCGCAGTTGGACAGTGTAGCAAGGCCACTTGCCACTCGACCAAAGAGGTAGTATGAATATGTATATGTACCGACGGGTTAAAGGTTACGATTCGTACAAAGAAAAAGCACTGTCAGTAAGCAAAACGACTCGTTTCTTGAATATAGGAACTGGACATACATTTTGAAAACGCCACAAAGTTTCACCCTAAAATTTCAATGGAACCGCGACCGCCATGTATCAAAATAGTGTGGGTGGGCGATGTCCAATTGTGCAGTATACCATTTACACATATTTTTATCATCTTCACAAGTTACAAAAGAACTGTCGCTAGCCTCGTTAACGAAACAATCGCTAGTTACTAACTTGAAATAAAAAAAAATGCGTTTAAAAAAATCTCTGCGAATTGATAAAGGCGCTCCGAGCGGGCAAAAAGCCTTTTGTCAACTTCAAAACAAATCCAGGAACAAAACCTCAACGTCCTATTTCACCGTAGTTTCCATGAACTGCCGCGAACTATACACCAGTACGTGTGTGCAAGTTCTTTTGTGAACGAGAATATAACGAGCACCAAACTGCAAAATTGCTCTTTATTCAGTGAATTAATAAGTCAAGGATATACGGTATGGTCTAAACGAGCTCTCCCTGCGATTGTAACGGCTAATGATTGCAGATTTTATACTTTAATTTCTTTCCCCTGTGGTCTAGTAGACCGGTGTTGGACATCACATTATGTACTGAGTTACATTACCGGATCGGGCAACATAATGAAAATGTGTTTGGTTGGTAGTCAAATCAAAACCAGCGTTTTTCGGATTCAATACGTGTCCTATTTTTTTTACAAGTTTATCACGTCTTTGGACTTAGGCTGGCTGTGATGCCCTGGTTGAGCATACTTCTTCGGAGATGTAAGCGTGGAGAAGATAGGAACTAATTTAATGTAATGTATTAATAAAATGCCCCGCAGTTTTCTCAATGATGATACGTCGTCCCCTATGTAGCATAGGCCTAACAAGACCTCTGGTAGTGAAGTGCCGTTCATCAACTTACTCAGCAAAGGGGTCTACTACGTCACGTGCATAGTTAAAATAGGTCATCTCTCTTTACCAACAAGTGCAGAGAAAAGAAAAAACAATTGTATTTATATTATAAATATATTCATATGTTTAGGTCCTGCTGGAGAATTCGAAGAAAGAATAGAAAGCCTAAAAGGAAAGAAAATGCAAGAACATGGGTTATAAAACGTATCGGTACGTTGAAAGTAAATATTATTTAATGCTATATTATAATTCATATCAATTTAAGTGTACTTATTTTTTTACATTAATCTACTACACTGAAAAGTGTAATAAGATAAATTTCTTCTCTCAATGTTGTAATCAAAATATTGCGGTTAACCGAGGAAAAATGGAACCTCCATCTTCATTACATGTATAAAAGCAAGAGTACAAATTACTAAAAGGCTCCCTTTGTAAGGAACCATTAATTAAGGCGTCCAAAGCCTTGCACTAAACAAAGAAATGAATAGAAAACTTCAAGATATTTTTACTTCAGAATATCTCTTAGAGGAAGTCCCCTTGGCCTGTTTATATGCGACTCAAAAGAAAACCGCTAGCAGAAACGCAAGCACTGTATTTTAAATTCAGAGAAATGCACAAATTATAGATCTGCTTTAGCCTAGAGCGCTCGGAGAATGATCTAAAATTTATTGTTATCCGGAATAGTCTTTAGAATTCGATTTAACAAACAAGTAATTAGGCGAATTGTTTTCTTTTATCTCAAAAATATACAGCTTAAAATACTTTTTATTACATCAGCTACCTTCCCATAAAAGTCCTGTCAACATCGGTCTAGTCGTTTCAGGGATTAGCCGGACCAAACAAACAGACAGACAAGAAGAAAAATCTAAAATAAAACAATTTTGTATAATATAAAACGTATATTGTATATGTATAACGAATATGTATAAAACGAACATGTAACAAAGCATTCGTTTTAATATAGGACATTTGTACAAGATAATTTTAGTAATGATTGTACATTTGTATGGAGTTTTTGTTGTTTTTTCGATTAATGTATGTGTGTCTTCATTTTTTCTTGGTGTTGTAAAAATAGAAACTAGTATTAGCATTTTTTATTTAAGGTATCTGTATTGTGTACTTTTTTTCATATAGATTACCACCTCGTCAATATTACTCGTAAAGCTCCAATGCCACCATAGAGCTAGGGACTGAAAATCAGCGTTTCACAGTCAGCTTCCGGCAACTGATGAAATACTAGATGCATTTGTTTCCTTTTGCCAAAAACTTTTTTTAATAATTAGGTTTTTTTTAATTAGTTAATAACCCTTTAGATTAATACTTATATATAGATATTTGTAGTAGTAGTAGATAGATAGATAGATAGATAGATATTTGTATTTTTTTAATCCTTTGGCAATAAATTTATTATCATTATTATTAGAAATATAAATATTATTCAATATTAAAAATCCAATTATTTGTTTGTTTGTTCTTTGAAGTCGCAACGGAGCGATGATTTTGTAATATCCGTGTATGGGTATAGCCAGCTGGAGTGGGTTTTATTTAAGGCCTCATACTCTGTCAGCCAGAAGAGCCTATCACCGCGCTATTTTTGACACTATAAAAGTAATTTTAAAAAAAGTATAAAAACTGAAACACTTATCTTTTAGGTATAGTACATCAATGTTTACATTAAATCTGGTGTCGATATTTTCATATTTGAAGTAGACATTTGCGTTTTGCTTTCAAAAAAGGGTTAACTTTTTGATTTTTTTCTATCGAGCAAAGTGAAATGAATCGTGTTTTGGAAAAACTAGTATAGTAAAGCATATTCATGTTAATCTTGTGTATTTTTGTCACCAAGATCCATGATTGCTTTGTATGAAAAAAACAGTAAACTGCTGACGTATTTTAGCGTATATGGCCCCTTAAAAGACATGTTTTTGTGAGATATTTAAACGTGTCCAGTCTACTCTGTAGTCTAGTGGTAGGGGAGAGCGGGGTTCAAAGTTCCGGGGGTGGGTTGTTCCGATGCATTTAGCTTCGCAGCGCAAAGAGATAGCAATAGATATAAAGTGCCCCGCGAAACGTCTT
>NJDD01000360.1:612345-635573 GCA_002245505.1 Calephelis nemesis
CTCAAAGAAGGAACAACCAGCCCCATCGTGGGGCGAGTTGTTCCGTGCTGACTTTTACAGAAAAATATCTTGTCCCTTATTACATTAGAATTATTTATAATTTTAACTATACTACTTGAAACTAGAATAATTTCTGCCTCTATTTATAAAGGAATCATGAATTACAGTCTGTCCATTTCAGTAATATTGTGCTGTACTCTAAAATCGGAACTTCGAACCCCGCTCTCCCCTACAGTGATGAACTTGACTTCATAGGGTCTCGAGTTCGCTTCTCAAGTCCAGCAATAAAAGAAATATGAGTTATTTAATTTTTCTAATAATATATAATATCGTCCGGGATTGGATTGCCCAGTTGGCGAAAGTTTTCCTAAAAACCCTATCAAATTGTGGGTTCTTTAAATAATCGTGGGTGTTATATATATGAGAAGTAAGGTACACTTACATCTTCGGTGATGCAAGCTTAAAGATACTTATTTTATCTAAACAGGCACCCGCGGGAGAGCAATAAAACTATTTTTTTATGATATTGGAAGGCAACAAGCAGACGGATGCAGACGGATTTCCTGATGGTAAGAAATTTCCGCCGCCTAGAGACACCAAAGGTGGTAATGGTTTGCTGCCAACCTGAGGCCAGGATGTGAGGCCTTGAGCAAAAGTAAGTTTATCGGCTACCTTATCCTCCGAACCGGAACACGTCATGACGTTATGGCGGCAGGAATAGATAAGGCGGTGGTACCAATCCGGATGAGTCGCTGCGAAACTCTACCACCTAGTCAGGTGTCGCGGTGTTAGTGACAGTAAGCCTTCGCTCGCCTTTTACGAGCTGCCTGGCAGAAAGGCAGATGGTCTATTCTTCAAAGGAGCCCGGACCAACACGAGGAATTTGTTTTGTCATTAAACAATAGTAAGTACTAAATTCGTTAAAATATAAACTAACAAAAAGCGAACTAATCTTTTTTTTTGTGTTCGTTTTTCCTAATAAATATATTAACACAGATTTTTTTCTTGGTAAACCAATTTTTATAAGAATTTAAAGACATGTATAGTTATACAATACCAATGTATTTTTAGAATATCTTTAAAACGTATTCATTTTCAACCATGTCATGTTTACGATAAAATAAGTCAACATAAATTTACACACGCTGTATATAGAAAATCCTTCACTAAATTATGTATATGATAGAACAAATATACCATAATATTACCCATATAAAAAGAATTAAAGTTTTTTATTATGCGTATTACGACTTCAAAAAAATGAGGATCAGAATCAGAATAATCTTTATTCACATGAACCATACAAGTGGTATTTGTGCGCGTCGACATTTTTTTTAAACTACCACCGGATCTGAATCGCGGCCTCACACTGAGAAGATCCGGCGAAAGAAACTCAGCGGGCTTGTCTTTATTCAATAATAATATTTACAATATAATCTAGTTCTAGATTATATAACATCTTGCTGGGCTGTTATATTTTTTTATGTAGGTATGTTAAAATTGATTCATAAAAACCTCATTTATGAATCAATTTTAAAATTACTATTTGTATTTAAAAGATCATACTTCTGAGGTGATCTTATTGTCACCAAGTCTGGAGCAGATGATATAACCTCAGAAACATCGAAGGCTCAGTTTTTTGCGTACTTAAACGACATAAGTATAACAATATAAAACTAATTATGTGTCGAGATGTATTTTACTGTGCCTAACTTATGCTTGCCAGACCTGGAAATACACAAACAAAATAAAGAAAAAGATAACTACATGTCAACGGGGACTAGAACGAAGCATGCTAAACATAAAGAAAATACAAAAAATTAGACACTCAAAAATAAGAAAACTATCACAGGTCACTGACGCACTACTATTTTCTCAAAAACTAAAATGGAAATGAGCGGGACACGTGGCACGACTAACAGATGACCGTTGGACAAAACTAGTAACAAAATGGAAAGGGCCAAGAGAAAAACGCAGCATAGGAATACCGGTTACAAGATGGGACGACGATATTAAGTAAATAGCAGGCCCAAAATGGATGAAAATAGCTGAAAATAGAGATAATTGGAGTTCATTGGAGGAGACCTACACCCGCGGAGGGGTTCTTGCAGAACTTTAAATTATATATGTAATTAACTTATTAAAACAAAAAATAATATAGTAAATGTTTAAATTTATATTTTGTATAACACTGCAAATAAGTAACTGTTTCATATCTTGCAAGAAATAAAGGCTCTCTAATTTTTATTTTTTAATTTATTTTATTAAACGACATAATCGAAATCGAAGCAGTATTTTTTAATAAACTTTATCTAGCGCCTGAAAAAGAAGGTAATAGTCAAACCTCAACTACGTTTGAATAGACGACGAAGTTTGCAAAAGCAATTCTCGCGCTGAGTGTTCAAACACTGAAGAAAAGCAATAATCGAGCTTCATCTCCGAGCATTAGCCTGTCGCAGGAGCAAAGTTATTTCAACCCCAAGTAATATTACACTCCTTCGTATATTATCCGAGTGTTTACATCTAAAACCTCTGTTCTAGATTATTTTATACGGGGTGTTAACAAATAGTTACGTGACGGCGTTAGTTATATCAGAAAATGAAAAAAACTGTCATTATTGTGCGACCCGGGAGTCAAACCCGGGACTGTATGAAGTGTAGTCCAATACCGAATTACTAGACTAAAGAAGCGATAAAATAAAAATTTATAGACGAATAATTGATAGCCCATTTTTTATAGCTCTACTACTACTACCTACTAACTAACTCTACACTTTTTTTTGGCGGATACCACACTGCACTGCGCATCGCTCCGGTTAGCGGTGTTCAACTTTGTACTGAAAAACGTCGATTTGATTACAAATACTACACGGTTTAATTGCCACCGCGTCACCTTACGGCGGTATTTTAACGTTAAAACCAGTATCGCCGTACACCGTAGCCTAGCGTAAATTTGACACACACATAGAGGGTAACATGAATTAACACACAGGATAGTTTTTATCTCAAAAAAAGATTCTGTGGGACCATTAACCAAAAAAAGAGAATGGCGATGTGCACAAGTACCACTTGTATGGTCCATGTGAATAAAGATCTGATTCTGAAAAAAATACGACTTGAATAGTTCTTCAAGTCTACTGCTGAGAATAATCCTTACAAAATAAAAGTTAGTCACAAACATGTTTTTTTTTTTTATTTCAAACTGTAAACTATCATATATTACTTGATTGTCTTTATGCAAAATCGAGTGGCTAACGTATACGCCTAACTACATCGACCAAACGCGAGGCTCGGGTTCGATTCCCGACGGGGACAGACATTTGTGTGATGAACATTTAAATGTCTGCATTTCCGGGTCTGGGTGTTTATTAAATTTATTCTTGTATCTATTTAAGTATTTCTATGTATTACAATCGTTGACTAACACCCATAACACAAGCATATAATTTGCTTCCTTTGGGCTTAGGTTCAATTTGTGTAACTTGTCCAAGGGTATTTATTTATTATTATAATTTATTAAAATTCGTAGCAGAAAACAGTTCCCTCTGTAAGCGTTTTTAGTATCAAAGCTATATGTGATTCTATGGAAATTTCATGAACTAGTAACAAAACGTATCATATTATTTTAGCTAATCAGTGAGTCATGCTGTAAATATAACCGTTACGTACTATTATTAAACGATAGCATTTATCTTTCTGATAAACAATCATTTATAAAAAGAATTTCACATTCCCATAGTTCGTCCGGGTTCCTTTGCAGAATAGATCATCTCACTTCCTGCCAGGCAGCTTGTAAAAGGCGAGCATAGGCTTACCATCACTAACAGCGCGACTTCTAAGTACTCGGACTCGCCCGGATTGGTACCACCGCCTTACCTATCCCTGCCACCATAACGTCCAATGCTTGCCGTTGACGTGTTCCGGTTCGGTGGCCGGTAAAGTTACTTTTGCTCGAGGCCTAACATCCCAGCCTCAGATTGGCAATACACCATTACCTCCAACGCACCATTCAATTTCACCAAATTCGTCTGCTTGTTTGCCTTCCATTATCATATAAAAACATGGAAACGAATTAACCGGACGTTGAAATTGTCAGTTTTCACACTGTCTATACTAATATTGTAAATAGGAAAAGTTGCTGACTTTGTTTGTTGTTTATTTATACGGACCCTACAAACAAACAAAAAAAAATAAAAAACCCCTATATATCTTCGAAAATACTGACACGAATACGAAAATTCGAAAACAGGTAGGTTATATTTTGATATGGTTAAACAAAAAATTCTGAGATATGTAAAACTTTAAAGTTGACCGCCTCGTTGGTCGAGTGGCTAGCGTACACGCCTAACTACACCGATCAACCGCGAGGCTCGGGTTCGATTCCCGACGGGGGCAGGCATTTGTGTGATGAACATTTAAATGTCTGCATTTCCGGGTCTGGGTGTTTATTAAATTTATTCTGGTATCTATTTAAGTATTGCTATGTATTAGAATCGTTGACTAACACCCATAACACAAGCATATAATTTGCTTGCTTTGGGGTTAGATTCAATTGGTGTAACTTGTCCAGTGAAATTTATTTATTTATTTAAAGTTAAAATTTTGAGATATGAAAAAATAAGGGTTTAGTCAGAGAAAACCAGATGAGACTTCTCTAACCGACTTCAAAGAAGAAGGAGGTTATATGTTCGGCTTCTATATTTTTATTACATAGTAGCTGTCCCGGCGAACATCAATCTACCCGTTCAGTTTGTATGGGACAAATTTAAATGTTGTGATTCCTAGTTTCCTCGAAGCTTTTCCGTTTTTTATCTTTTAAACCTTCCCTGGACTTGAATAAATAATTCAAATCCGAAAAAAACTAAACCGGTTTAGCCGTTCTTGAGTTTCAACGAGACTTACGAACATCAAATGATTTTTAAATATATAGATGTTCATCGATTTCTTCGTCAATTCTAAACCGATTTTGAAAATTCATTTTTTATTTAATATATAATCTACCTTTTATTACCTACCAATAAGCCTAGATCTGATAATATCCCCGGTACTAACCTGGGAAATCAAAGAAAATATCAAATTTTTTGTGTAGCATATTGAAATCGAAGTCGTTTTTTTTTTAGTTTTACTGCAAGCAAATTATATAAAACTAAGTGAGCATGAGTCGACTAGCAACCATATAAGATTACTTTTATGAATTCTTTCCACTTTTTCAATAAAAATAGATATGTGTGGGCGAGCCATCGCAAGGTCTAGCAATCTCAAAGCTAGCCCTCCTCAGCATCGTCCTCCCAATAAGGATTCTTATTCGTCTATCGCCCACGCCGTGACATCATCGCTCTCAAAAATAAACTTTCAAATTAATAAAACGCGAAAGCGAAAACCGGAAGTGACGGTTTTAGAGCGATGACGTCACAGGCGCCGGGGAGGCTCAGGGCGGATCAACAGGGCTCGTGTTAAAGCGCTCTTGACACGACGGTAGGGCCCGGAGACATTGGGCCAAAATTCCCAAATTGGAATTGGTAACCCTGAAAAGGGTATATATATCCCTTCAATGTTCCCGTACATTAATACTAGGTATAGATATAACAAAGTTTGAAAACTAGGAGAATTATTCATAGCAAAGTCATTATAGATAGAATAGGTAGGTTATCATCGATGGTAATCTAAATGAGTATGTTTGTTACTTCTTAAAAACTGACACCCTAACAGATGACCTGAAAGATGTATTATAAACTACAGTTACACGCAGCTTCGCCTGCGTAACTTGGCTTCTGCACCGATTTTGATGAAACAAAGCCTATGTCACTCAAGGATAATGTAGCATTCTAAAGGTGAAATCATTTTTGATATCGGTCCAGCAGTTTCGGAGCGTATACATTTCAAACAAACAAACAAAATATCAAACCTTTCCTTTTTATAATATTACTGTAGATTATGGTGGAAGAAAGTACACCAGTTCGTCAGGTTAAATCTTCCTACTGATATAAAGAAAGTGCTCGACATCGGCGTGCACGGTGCTGATTGTAGGTAGATTGCAGCCAGCCAGTCTAGCCAGTTGAACACGAGGTGATAAGATTGTGGCGCATCACTAAAATCTGCGGTGTCTTGGAGAAGTTTCTCGCTTACCATAAGCCATATTTTATAACTTTATAGATATACCTATGTTTTTAAGAAACCTCAGCGTATAACCTCTGAAACTTCTCCTGATGGTTAAAGATAATCGCGGCCTATATACACCAAAGCTTATAGGTGCGTCGCTGTCTTGTGGCCGGGACGTTAGGTCTGCAGCAAGTCTACCAACCACCCTACGCAGCAGCTAGCAGCAGGAATAGGGGCAAGTTACTGTCCGAGCTGTCTGGTGGAGAGGCAGTTACTCTATTCTACTCAGTGGACCAGAATCAACAGCGGGAAATGTATGTAATGAAATTACGAATAACATTCAAATTATATAGATTAGAAATTATATAGATTATATATCAATGACGCGTAGAGCGGATTGACGTGTGATTAAAATGACGAATGCTTTTTAGATTATTTTCTGCAAGTTCTTGGTATAACGACTTGTAAACAAATAAACGAAAGTATACTAATATAATTAAGGAGGCAATAAAAAGTGAACTTTAAATGAGGTTTCTTTGTATTTTCAGGGGAAAAAAGCTGTTTATTTTAAAAATCCTTAATAACATATCTCACATGTGTACTTTACATACATACATATCTTCACGCCAAGTCCCTTTAGAGGCAGGCATGTATATTGAGTCTCCTATTATTAACGTCAATCAAGAAAATCTTGTATCTTTAACCATTAAACGGCTGAATCGCAGTAGCGTCGTAAAACTGTAATTACTCAATAGCGGTGCCAGACGATCGTAATGACACTTCGTTAATTACCGGGACATATAGCGCTTAAATGAGAAATTTATATTAATTTCCAAGTAGACGTGTTTCGGCAAGTTCCATGTACTGGAATTTCATTATGCTGTGAAAGGCTTGTACGTAAAGGGTTATTCATTAAGATTTTAGATATATGAATATTATACTAGCTCCACATACATCTTTTTGATACACACTTTTTTGTTTTACTCTGTGGTCTAAATGTCCGGCGTCGGAGTTGACTTCTTGAGGTCCCGGGTCCGTTGCCCGGGTCGTGCAAAAAAAAAGCTGAGGTAATTACTTATTATCACGGAATCCCGTTTTCCCCATGTTTGTCCGGGCTGCTATGCAGAATAGACCATCTACCTTCTTGCCCGCCAGCTTGTAAAAGGCGGTCATACGCTTACTGTCACCTTGACATCTGAGTAGATGATTGAGTGCCGTCACGACTCGTCCGGATTGGTGTTACCGATTTACTTGTTCCTACCGCTTTAACGTCACTGCTTGCCGTTGACGTGTTCCGGTTCGGAGGATAAGTTAGTAAACTTACTTGACATGCCGACTTCAGGTTGGCAACGTACCATTACCATCTTTGGTGCTTCTCTAGGCGCCGTGAATTTCTTATCATCAGGAAATCCGTCTGCTTGTTTGCCTTCCAATACCCTACTACCTACGCTTCCCTACCTTCAGAACAATGACAAGCTGTGCCATTATGGCAACAGGTATCTGATAAACCTTGGTACCGATTCGGCCAAGTTGTTGTAAGACTCTGTCGCCTTGTCCGGATGACTGCACTAATGATATAATCCGATAATCTCAATTAGATTATTCCACTAGAATACACTAATAAGTAATAACTTTCAGCAAGGGCTATTATTTTATTTAATCCAATTTGATCAATGTACCAACCAGGTTTACACACGAACGCAGACAGCAATAGACCGTAACATCTTCGGTGTCTTCGGGCGACAATCTTCTCTTATTGTCAAGGGTCCATGTATGCTAAAATACGTCAGCAGTATAATGTTTTTTTCATACAAAGCAATCATGGATCTTGGTGACAAAAATACACAAGATTAACATGAATATGCTTTACTAGACTAGTGTTTCCAAAACACTATTCATTTCACTTGCTCGACAGAAAAAAATAAAAAAGTTAACCCTTTTTTGAAAGCAAAACGCGAATGTCTACTTCAAATATGAAAATATCGACACCAGATTTAACGTAAACATAGATAAGTACTATACCTAAAAGTAAGTGTTTCAGTTTTTATACTTTTTTTCAAATTATTGTTATAGTGTCAAAAATAGTGATTTGTCGCTTAAGACGTTTACTTTAGAGCGCCATTGTTCATAGTAATCATGGAACGGGGGAGCGCGGTGATTGGCTCTTTTGGCTGACTGAGTATGGGGCCTTGGACCATTCATCTGCCTAAAAATGAAAAAGTTTTTCTGACGAGTCTAATTAAATCTAAATCGTGCTCTTACACACGAGCGTCATGTTACCAACAACATAGGTTGTCGACACACGTCGGCGGCTGCAGTTACCTATGTTGTTGGTGACATGCCGTTCGTGTGTAAAATCTCTAAACACGACCACCGTATCTAAACGCGACCACTCACTGAGAAGATCTGGCAAAATAAAGCAGACCGTCGTAATAATAAACGTGGGCTAACGTGGGATTAAAATTTAGTTTATATTATAGTCCTGTATTACATTGTAATAAAGACTGTAATGCCCAGGTTCAACCTTGGTGTACTTTACTCGGTATTTGTTAATAAAACGGAGAGGGCTTGTTACTTCAGCAACAATGGGTATCTTCACGCCCATAGCACCCAAAGAGGTAGGCAGAGACACAACCACGGCACCCACGGTAATTCAGTAGCTATCAAGTGTAACGTAGTGGGGATGGCTTAGCTACCACCCACCACTATGTTACTAATTTGGGACGCGGGATCCTGTTGGCATAAAAATTAAAAAATGTAAACAAAAAAAACACTATAATAAAAGAAACACTAGTAAAAATAAAGTCCATACAAAAAGTCTGTGCACAAAAAGGTTCTGCCGGATAAAGAAAGAAAAGGGTCGTGGGATACGGTGGTCTGTCGACGGAACTCGAAGGACTGCTGCTGTAGTCTTCGGCGGTTGGGCTAGCGGGACCCTTTGGCGCCTTCCCTCAGCAGCCAGAAGCAGCAGTAGAAGAGGGCGGCTGGGAAGGCGGCCACAGAAGAACACCGGCGGGCAGCTTCCGCCGGTCTAGGGTCCTCCCACCACCGAGCAGCAGACACCAAGCAGCAAGCAGCAGTCATAGTTCCGTCGACTTATAGAATATTAGGAAGAATGTTAGGAATAAGAAAAGTAGGCTGAGATTACTAGATGTAGACCAATGTAGACCGTGTCAGAACATGTCGCAGACTGTCCCACCGAAATGAATTTTTGGTTCTACATATTTAAAATTTGTAATATAGACAAGGAACTTATTTTATTTTTTTAATACCGGCCAGTGCAGTTACCAACTACAAAGGCCGGCCTAGAAAATAATATTACACAAGTTAATAAACTATACTACCATTTTACATCAAGTAAAATGCCCAGGTTTGCAGTAAAGTGGTGTCCAGTACTACAATTTAAATTATGCCCTTCGACTTTGCACTTTTTACTCTTTTTACACTTCATACTTCTATTTTTAAATTTAAAAAAAATCTAAATTTAAGCGATTTTTTACGCAATAACAACTCTACATAGATATCTTTTAAATACATTCAGATAACCGAAGTTTGACGAATAAAGCCGAAGCGCATAATTTAAATAGTACTACTGTATAATAATTTCAGTGCAGTAAAATTTCAGATAACCGACTTCGACTTCAATAAATAAGTCATCTAGATACACCAGAATTAAATATATTTCTTGATTTCCCTGGAATCCCTACAACTTATCCAGAACTGGTGCCAGTGAGACTACCACGACAGCACGCTCTTCTTAATATATTTTTATAACTTAATAAGAGAAACTTAATAAGAGTACAAAAATAGAAACAGAACATATCTAATAAGCACCAACACAGAAATGTACACAGTAAAATGTTCAACAAATGCCTGCCCCCGTCGGGGATCGAACCCAAACCTCGCGATTGTTGGGTGGTGTTAGGCGTGTACGCTTGCCCCTCGACCAACTAATAAACGAGGCCACAGGAAACAGCTAGTATAGTTATAAATACAATTTAGGTATTCTGGCATATGTGTAACCTTATAATCCTTAAGGATACATAAAGCAGTAACAAAACCAAATGATGAGGGTAAGATGTGGATATCAAATTCAATAATGTCATTTTTCGGATAAGGTCGCTTTATTGCGAATAAAAGTTTTATCATTCCTTATGATAATGGCAGTGTCACGTTCCGGTCCTGAGGATAGCTTAGAGGAGGCCAGGTCAGAAGACAGTGACGCACCTGCAGCATCTATAGTGTTTATAGGCTGCGGTTGTCTCTAACTAACCGTAAAACCATGTGCTTGTTTGTTATCTTATTACAAAAATACTTTGACAGTGACAAATCGCAAAATGTCAGTTACTTAAGCCCGTACTCCAAGATGCAATCTAAACTGAAATCTAAACATGATACTTTATTAAGGTCAAGATTTGACGACTCCAACGGAAGTGGTGATCACATACATATATATCTTCATGCCAAGTCCCTCACGGATATAGAGGGTATCTAGTGCCAAATCTTAGAAACAAAAATGCCGGCTTCATAGACTTTTGCCACCACCCTCAAATAACAGTCGAGCGATTTAATCGTGGAATGTCAACCTTGGTCTCCCCGAGTACCTAGATCCGGTATCGGTTTAGTCAATTTTTCATCTGTCATTCTTTCCACATGCCCAAACCAGCGGATCGTGCTCTTTCTCATATTAACATTAACACTTTATTTCAATCCCACTCTTTCTCGTATCATACTATTTCGAATAGTGATCTAGTAATTTAGGTAAGTGAACTGTTCCAATAGTTAAGTCAGTAAAAACCTGTCAAATCTATAACGACCTCTTTAGTCCTGATTATAAGGAAATGCATCAGCAACACCTGTACCTGTAATAGTCATAGGCGACGGTTGTCTCTTACCGTCAGAAAAGTAGCCTGCTTTTTCTATTTTGCATAACCCAAAATACTTTTGTCAATTCAACAAAAATCTATGGAATAATGACCGGTAAAAGATAGTACTTCCATCCCCCTCAATACTAAAGTTAGATCGTGAATCAACATTGACTAAAAATAATAAATGTTTCTGTAGTCCAGCGGTTTAGTTGTTGGACTTGACTACATGAGGCCCGGGGTTCGAATCCCGTTCAACAAAAAAAATGGGTTTTTCAAATTTTCTAATAAAAAAAATTTGCTTGGGATTGGATATGTGTCCGGTTGGCGATGAACTTGCCACCTTTTATATTGTAGGTGATTCTGCCTACCTCTGCGGGGATAAAACGCGTGAAGATACTTTTTTTTTAATAAATGCAAGAAATAGTGAGGTAAAAACATTATCCTGGAAAATATTAATGAAACAACCACAAAACGGCTTCATAATGGTAGTTGAATAATTAAAATCAGTTGAAGAATATAAAAGCGTAGCTTGATTTTTAACGCTAAAGTTGAAAATGTATTTTTCCGGTTGAACGAATATTAAAATCGATTATTTTGCTAAATTAAACATCCAATTTACTGTAGCCCTCCTAGATAGAAGAGGCAGTTACACATATTTTTAAACCCCCTCTCAAAAAGAGGGTTGTTATAAGTTTGACGTGTCTGTCTGTCTGTGGCATCACAACTACCGAACGGATGCAGTGATTTGAATTTAGTTTTTTTTTTTTATTAAAGGTAACTTATTTACGAGTGTTCTTAGACATGTTTGATGAAAATTAGTTGAGCGGTTTAAAAGTTGTGAGGGTGAAAGTGGGGAGATACAAGTCTACAAATAAACTCTGATATTTTTACATTTTAAAGGGAAATTAAGTTCTTGTGTCGGAGGTTTTTTAATTTTTAATTTATTTTTTTATTGACGGATAATATGGGCTTTGAAATTCGGAGTAATATGTTTTCAGATAAGTTTCATTTCTCTGCGTGCGCCTTAAACCCTTAGTAAAACTAGACTTTTTCTGGTATACGACAGCTATCACCGGGGCACTTGTGTGCACTCAGCTACCACTTAGACCATAAATGTTACCAGAATGAAACTATCCAATGTCCGTGGTGTTAGGAAGTACTGTGCAAACTCTACAAACCTAATCTCAGAACCAGGGCTATAAAATTAAAGTTTTTCATTTTGACAGATAACGTCTTAGCCACAAGCGAAGATGTCTTTAAAGGCGAGCGAGTGACAGCATTATTTTCGCTTAGTGTATTATTTTCCATATAAGAACAGCTGTCAAAGGATTCGAACAGTTCCAAAAAAAAACCGTACATTCTCGAGGCGCCACTGCCGCGTGGGCGAAGTAAGTGAAAACAAAAACGTGTTAGACGTAAACGTGTTACTCCTTTGCAGAATAGACCATCTGCCTTCCTGCAAGGCGAGTATAGGCCTACCGTCACTAGCACCGTGACATAGTACTAGGTGGTAGAGTTTCGCAGCAATCCGCCCGGATTGGTACCACCGCTTTATCTATTCCTGCCGGCATAACGCCACTGCTTGCCGGTGACGTGTTTTGATTCGGAGGGTAAGGTAGCCGATAAACTTACTTTTGCTCTAGGCCTAACATCCCGCCCTCAGGTTGACAACGCACCATTACAACCTTTGGTGTCTCTAGGCGGCGTTAATTTCTTACCATCAGGAAATCCATCTGCTTGTATGCCTTCCAATGTTGTAAAAAAAATAACGTTGGTCGCCGTAAAGACATCGATGGCTTGTAAGATGTTTTACTTAGTGAATGGCCCTGCAGAGCATGGCAGCGTCATTATAGTGACAACAATATTTAAAACGGTGGATCTTTACTCAGGGAAGCTGCTGTGCAACACTCTACCACTAGCGCTATTGTTGGTAATGACTTATTATTCTATTATCAGTGATTCCTAAAGATATTTGGGCTACGACCCATCTGCAAAAAGTTCCTAAAACTCGGGACCCACCTCTAGGACACTACACTGTTACCAATGTGAATAAAGGACTAACTTTGAACACTGTTTATAACATTTTATAAGACAAGATTTTTTATTGCTTAATTATTTATTTACTTAATTATGTCGTATCATCGTTCCTAGTGAATTCTGGATTCAGATATAGGTAATACTTTCCCATAACTTTCTGACGTTTCGTGCCATCCGAACATTTGGAAGTCGGACTCAGTGTCGATTTTGTCACTTAGAAGATTTAATCTGTATTTTATTACTATTGTCGCAATCAACTGTTGGCTCGATCGAGTGGTGTGTTGTTCAGGCAGGACCCACTCAACATTCTCTACCCACCAGTGGGTCGCGACCCATACTTTGGGAAACCCTGATCTAGATTGTAGTATATAATAGGAACAATGTTTTACAAACTTCTGTAAGATCCCTTGATGAAGTTATTTTGTGTATTATATTACAAAAATTCAGTTCCAACTATTGTAACTAAACATGATCCTTTTCCTTTAATGACGCCTTACCTTCATTACAAAAATGTAGAACTGTAAGCTTTACAGCTACATAACCAGCAATTTTATTACCTGAAACAAATAAAAAATATACTGTTACTGATATATGTGATTATTTGATATAGTTTACATCGATTGTGGAGTGAACCTTTAAAGCCAATTAATCCCTTTGCAGGATTGGAGGAAATCACTTGGAAAACCTCTACAAAAGGGATGATCACAGCATTGAGAAAATGTTTGATTTCAAGTACTCAGTGTATTTTGTAGGGTTGGATGAATTTCTAAGCATATTACGAGGCTTACTTAAATATAGTGGTTAATATTTCAAAGGAAAGGTCAATCGCTAGTCAAACTCAGACTTGACTTTTCCTTTGAAATTTCATACTTAATATATTTAATAATACAACAAATGCAAGGCTGTCTGTCTGTTACGCTTTCATGGCTAAACAGCTGAACCGATAACTCAAGATTCAAACAAAGAGTCCCTTTTATCAAAAGAATCTTAGCGGAATATTAAATTGGTGTGAATATATATCCTACGCTAACGAAGCCGCGGGTAAAAAGCTAATCTATATCTTCTTTTTTTCTAAACTATGTACTAAAAACCGAATTAGATTTCGTAAGTAAATATTTATTGAAATTTTCAACTTTGAAATTTTCAACTGAAATCTAGTTTTCGTAATTTATTTTGAAATATTCACTGTTATTGAAAATATTATGGAATGACATTTTACTACTTTTCAATTACCTACCAAAAAATAATTCAAAACATGTATCGCTGAACACTGTCCTTGATAAAAGTCTAATTAATTATATTTTATAAAAAATTGTAAGCAAATTTACAAGATGCACAGATTTTTGCGTGCCTGCTTGTGTATGTATGCGAATGTAGAAGTACACTATACCTGGAGGTATCTACTTGATATACTCAAGTGTTTATTAGAAAAAAAAAACATAACAGAACTATTGTTTCGAAAAATGAAACTATATTTGTGAAATAAATAAAAAAAAGCTGAGGTTTATTACAACTCTTACAACTAGAGAACTGTTGAAATCATAAAAAAAAGTATCTTCACGCCCATATCCCAGGAGTTGTAGGCAGAGGCACAACCAGGGCTCCCGCGATTAGCCGAAGACACTAAGTCCCATAATGTGATAGGTGGCAAGCCTATCGCCAACCGGGCACATATCCAATCACGAGCAACATTTTTTTTATAAGAAAATTGGAAAAGTCAAATTTTCTTTTTGTTGCCCGACCCGGGATTCGAACCCGGGACCTCATGCAGTCAAGTCCAACACCTGAACCGCTACACCACAGAGGCGATTGTTGGAATCATATAAATAATAACATTAAAGAAACTACACAGAATGGTCTTAAAGATCATAGGCACATTTAGTTCTAAATAAAAATATAACCAATTCTCGTCCACCACCAAAGTTAGGTGGTTAGACTGATTAGTCACAAATCATGGTGGGAGAAATACTATTTTAATTACTACAAAAGCCCTCACCGAATCAAGGCCTTTAAAGTATACCAAGGCCTACTTTATTCAGGCCTTTATAAAAATATACCAAGGCCTACTTAATTCACATAAGACAAAAGCATTGTTTGTATCAAAGTGTCTTAACTGGAACAACACGCTGAGTGTTTAAGCCCAATGAATCAGCTTCCTCATAAAAGTATTCTCCGCACACAAGGCTATTACAGATTCCGCTCAGTCATTCTTTGAAGTGAAACAATAGAGTGTGAGTGCCAACTATATGATATTAGCCATTAAATGCGACTTGCCATCGGAAGTACACGGTTCTGTATCCGAATAACAATCATTAGGGCACACAATAAATAAATCAATAAATAAATATATAAATCAATATCCTTGGACAAGTCAAACAAATTAGATTACAAAAGATGATAATAATATAATAATAATCTTTATTAGACCTTAGCCATAATAAATACAGTATTAAAATTACATTAAGTATTTTAAATTTGATCCATCTTACACTAATACATCTATCGGATCCTATTATATTATAATGTATTACATTGTTTATTATAATGTAGGTGTATTATGTTTGCAAATGTGAGGACCTTACATTTATTGTTCAATAATGTTGTTCCCTACCTTCCGCTAAGTTAAATTTGAACTGTGTTGCGGCGGGTAGTGATGTTATATCATATTTGACTCTTTTATAGGCTTCCGTAATCAAAGGGTAAGAATGGACCCTATTACTAAGCCTCTGCTGTCTAGATGTCTCCAACCTGTATCTCATAAGCCGTGATAGCCAGAAAGCTAATATTATCACAAATGGTATAATTCCGTTGCCGCTATAACAAATATACAATTTAAAAACAATATATTAAGGGTTCACAGTAACCTTTTTTTCCTATTTTTTGCTCAGTATTAAAAACGGTAACAGGTAGACGTTACAAATCCGACGATACGAGTCCGACTCGCACTTGGCCGGTTTCTTAAGTATGTTAATCGATTTTTCCGTCGATATTAAAAAATCTTTATTTTTTTTAATAAACAATTTAAAACAGTTACCAGAACTTAATAATTCACTAAGAAAATTAAATGGTGTGGACTGTAAATTCATGTATTATTATATAATTAATGACGAGTCCTAACAGAAAGAAAGACTTACTAAGCGTACTTTCGGGATCCCATTGCCAATAAATCTGAATCTGATGGTAAAATGCCGTGGAAATCTGAGAAAATACATATTTTTTGGAGTATTTACTACTTATACTTCATTATTTTAAACCAAAGTCGGTTTTTTTGGTTTTCTGCGGTTAAATCCTATTACGTATTGTCTATGTAAAAGTAAATAATACATAATACATGTGACGTCATATGGCATTGAATAAAACCTTCCATATAACATATATAACATGCAAGAGAGATGCACGCATCAATACGTAAAGCCAATTTGCTGGTACAATTTAAATCAAACTATCGATTTTCATATGTAAATACGTCGGAGAGCCGACACAATTTTCGACCATGTTAACATCGTATGAATTTTAATTTAACATGTGTAAATACATTTTCAAAGCTACGTTTGTTAGGTTACTATATTCGATTTGCAAGAGAAAAGCACCAGTTCGATTCTTTGTGGATATCATACATATTGCAAAAATAAAATATATCTGTACCTAGCAGATATCTTTAGGCAATAGTAATCTTTCTATCCTCCTAGGCCACTTTGCGTGTAGATATGTATATTTAATAACCTCAGATCTAAGATAAGAGATTGAACTATTAAGGCTCACCTGCTGTTATTTTTCAAAATGAACAAAATTATCTTAGCAACAAAACTCTAGTAGGCCTATCTCTATATGAAGATAGGTTATTAATATTGGCGGTTAGTAATCAGGGCACGCCGTATCCACAATAAAAATATTACAGTTAGTGAAACTCTACCTTATTTTTTTTTTTCATTTAATTAATTACTTATTTTTATTACACACTAAACAAAATTACTTGGTACAAAAGGCGAAATTAATGTCTAGGCATTCTCCACCAGTTAACCTGAATTCAAAGTCAAAGTCATAATCACGCTGACGATAAGCTATCTAGTTAGCGAGAGTGAAATCGTTACTGGGAATGTTTGGCGTGGCATGTGCAGTCTATGTCTGTACCTACTATGTGGTACTCTCATTCATACACATACATACATTTATTGTAGACTCTCACACATACACATACATATATTTACGCCAAGTCTGTCGCGGTGTAAGCAGAGTACAAAATTCTAAGAGACGCAGTTTCCACAGATCTGCCTAACTTTGTCTACATCCATTACTCTTTTCATACAAATATCTATAGACGTTCATAAATAAAAACATTTTTAAGACAACAGTCGTCGTTACTGGTGGTTGTCTGCATTTCCGGGTTTGAGTGTTTAAATAAATTTATACTGGTACCTATTTAAGTATTTCTATGTATTAAAATCGTTGGCTAGCACCCGTAGCACCACACAAGCAAATAATTTGCTTACTTTGGGGCTAGATTCAATTTGTGTAACTTGTCCTGAGATATTTTATTGTCCCATCGTCTAATCAACCCTCCAGCACTGAAATAAAAAAGGCGACCATTGACACTGTTGCGACAAGTTTTCTCAGTTCGATTATTCTAATATTTAATTATTTATTTTCAAATGATTTTAGATCAGAATAGATTTTATTCCCTTGTATACAAATTATAATCAGGGACGCGGTACGCTTAAAATACTAATAGCAATGGAGAGAACCTGCAACTGAAACTCGACGAAAGTCCTGAACGTCCATACGTCTACAAAACGCTATTATTCCCCCTAATCCAATCGAAACGGTTGCCGTAGTGACAGGGTCGTGCAAACACAAGTGACGTAGCCTCTTCAGGCGGCCGGAGGCGACGGTATCGATTCGAAGAACGCCAGCCACGGAGACGTCACTGTACTTGATTGGCGCTCCCTTTGTTCCAGATGCAATTGGGTAAAACTACACGCTTGTCGTTGACCAATTTTCAACTACAAGTGAGAACACGTGTAGTGTTTCACAGTTCAATTTGTTAATTAGTCTGTCGTAGCAACGTCGGAGCTATTGTTTAATATAGTAGCTGTCGTGTCACGGCGAACTGAATTGACAAAAATGTTTTATGCTATTCGGGGTTGAGACGAACAAAAAAAAGCATTAAAGTATCTTCACGCCCATATCCCTGAAACGGTAGGCAGAAACACAACACCCACGACTAGCCCAAGAAACTATGTCAACCGGACACGTCCAATCGAGGGCAACTTTTTTTTAGAAAATAGGAAACACCACAATTTATTTTTGTTGCCCGACCCGGGAATCGAACCCGGGACCTCATGAAGTCAAGTCCAACACCTGGACCGGTAGTTTTCGAGTTATAGAAATGTTTTAAAAACCTTAATTTTTTTTGATATACAGAACATAGACTAGTTTCGCATATCACCAATGGCAAACCGTATGACCTTTTGCAAATATCTACGTTACACCAGGGGTGTGTCACTTCGTAGTTGAAGTAGGTTCCACTAGTCAATAGACTCTCGGCTATCGACCGACCAACTGTTTGCATGTGGATAGCCGTCAGAGTTATAGGTATCTTTTTATGAAGAAACACACGTTTTGTTTGAGAGTGATTGTTCTATACGTTACTACTATTATTTATTCTGTTCTTAAACCGTGGTGTAGTACCTCATTGAGACGAATGAAAAAATGAAATTAAACTATCAGCCAAAATAGTGGCGATAAAGTAACCGTAGGACTTTCTTTTTAATTTAAAATAAATACAGACTAAATCTTTCTAGACAGTTCACCCTTGTAATCAAGTCATATTATAAATATTTGCCATTATATTAATAAAAATAGACTAAAATCCTCCAATGTTTAAGTTGAAATTATATAATCGCTATCACTTTTTTCTGATTAGTAATATTTTTATTTTATATCTCTTTAATTTTATAAGTTACTAACCGAAATATGGACATTTTCTGAAATAAACTTATTTTTTTTATAATCGGTACCACTACAGAGTGATAAAGACTTGTGAATGGCTATTAAGGCCCCATACTCAGTCAGCCAGAAGAGCCAATCACCGCGCTCCCCCGTTCCATGATTACTATGAACAATGGCGCTCTAAAGTAAACGTCTTAAGAGACAAATCACTATTTTTGACATTATAAAAGTAATTTGAAAAAAGTATAAAAACATCTATGATTATGTTAAATCTGGTGTCCATATTTTAACAATTGAAGTAGACAGAAAGCAAAAGCTTTCAAAAAAGGGTTAACTTTTTTATTCTTTTCTATCGAGCAAAGTGAAATGAATCGTGTTTTAGAAACACTAGTCTAGTAAAGCATATTCATGTTAATCTTGTGTATTTTTGTCAGCAAGATCCATGATTGCTTTGTATGAAAAAAACAGTAATTTGCTGACGTATTTTAGCGTATATGGCCCCTTAATAGGATAGTGAAATATTAATGCTTAACTTCACGCAGACAAACAAAAACACAAAAATAAGGTGTATATTTTCGAATACAAAATAAAATACTACAATTTCCCCTACTAGTGAAACATTGCCGTTGGTACCTAACCATAAAAGATCTATTACGAACGAAGCAATCATCAAAACGAGCGTGCGGTAATTGTACCAAATTACCTCTAAGGTCGAACTTCTAATATGAATGGAATTACAAACATATCCTCTGTGGTCTAGCGGTTCGGCTTCGATCTTGACTTCTTGAATCGAAACCGAGACGGGTTCGAAAACCGGGTCGGGCAACAAAAAGAAGAAAAATATGTTTTTTAAATTTTAAGATAAAAATAAAGTTGCCAAGAAATGATGATCAGATAAAAGTTAGAAAATGTATATTTTCAATTTTCAAATAAAATTAACGCTGCCTGGGATTGGACAGGTGCCGGGTTGGCGATAGGCTTGTCAACTACTACATTGTGGGACTTAGTGTCTTCGGCTATTCGTAGATGCCCTGGTTAAGCTTTTGTCTACATCTTCGAGGATATGGGCGAGAAGATACTTTTACAAACATATATTCACGTCAAATTGCGGGGTAATTAGAGAGTGTCGACTGTCAAGTATCATGATTCCTATAACCTTGGCTTAGCTTCCATTTCATCAAATTCTTTTTATAAAAACCCACTGATATCTGAAACTCTCGACAACGTACTCGAGTAATAACATAGAAATAATTCATAGAAAAGTCTAAAGGTCGTGTTTGTAAAAAATACTACAAGAAAGAGGGTTCTATGTATAGCACATTGAAGGGCACACCCTAAGCTAGACTATTTTCGGATTCAAATAACGTAACACATTTCCAACTCTGACGAGATGTGAATACCTTTGACATTTCGACAGCTCTCCGGAGTCTGGAGTAATAAAATCCTGACGTGAACTGAAACACGCTGTAAATATAATAATTTGAGGGCGTTAACTGCAAAAACTGACTTTTAGGTACCACGTCGTGATTAGACATTTCTTTGTTCAAAATATAGTTTACGATTCCGAGATAATCCCACATACATTTTATCAACACCCTACTAGTAGCTTTGAGTTTTTTTTTACGTGATAGGAAGGCAAACAAGCAGACGGATTTCCAGATGGTAAGAATTTCACGCTACCTAGAGACACCAAAGATGGTAATGGTGCTGTGCAAACCTGAGGTCAGGGTGTTGGGCCTCGAGCAAAAGTAAGTTAACCGGCTACCTTACCCTCCAAACCGGAACACGTCCTGACGTTATGGCGGCGGGAATAGGTAAGGCGGTGGTACAAATCCAGGTGAGTCGCTGCGAAACTCTACCACCTAGTCAGATGTTACGGTGTTAGTGATGATAAGCCTATGCTCGCCTTTTACGAGCTACCCGGCAGGCAGGCAGACGGTCTATTCTGCAAAGGAGCCCGGACCAACACGGGGAGTTACACTTAATAATATACTAATTCAATGACAGTGTCGACAACAAAGAAAAAAATTATGATACAATGTAAATATCATGATCAAATATTTGTCAAAAACAGAAATGCAAGTATTACTAGCTGACCCGGAAGATGTTGTTTTTTAATTTTAGTAAAAAAATATGGAGTGAGTCAACCTTATCATTAAGGGGTTATGAAAAACAGATAGTAGCCGATTTTCAGACTTATACTTCAGACTTATACAGACTTATAATACATAAATACCAACATACAGTACCGGTACAAGACCGGTATCCTATTGAGGGTAAATAAATAAAAATGTCGATAAAATAGATTTGCACATTAGTCCATCACTAGCTGTATGCAAACGAAAGTGATAGCTTAAAAATCACATGTGTAAGAAAGGGATATAAACACGTATCTAACAATGACCGACCAGTATATGATGAACTCCGATAAACATCAAATAATTTAAAATGTAATTATGAATGTTATTATTTTTAATCAACCAACGAAAAGTTTTACCATCTTTTCGGTAAATTAAAGTGCGGCTGTCTTTACCGTACCATTTAATTGAACGAACAGTCATTTTTAAATATATTTTTTATTTTTTTATACAATAACGCGACAACGTTTACAGGTCACAAACCTGGTCGATACTGTTTATATCTTTTTAAGTATCTAATAAGCTACATAAGAACAATTACACTTATGTGTTGACAGAAACTGGTTGCCTTACATGCGGCGTCTATTGGGATGTGTGGTCGATGTATAGCCGTTTCGGATGAGTACCGTTACTAACATTGTGATAAGAGAATTTCACATATAAGATTAAGAATCTTTAATTTTCTTTTTTTAAAATTAATATTTAAAGTGGAACGTTCTTTACTTCTATAACATTAAAAAACAATTAACTATTACCACATGTAGTTTTATTAAAACTCGAGAACGGCTTGATAGATTTCAATATTATTCTGTTCTCATCATTACGAGCACATTTTTTAAATAAAGCAATAACACTTCGGTAAAGCCGTATAATATACAAGTAACATGTCATATAGTCGCCTCTGTGGTCTAACGGTTCAGGTGTTGGAACTGACTGCATGACGTCCCGGGTTCGAATCCCTGGTGCCTCTGCCTACCACTTCGGGGGTATGGGCGTGAAGATACTTTTATTTAGGTAAATGTATCAAAAAGTATTTATTACACAAAATAAAATAAAGTAGTAAGCTTTAAAGCTATAGTATAAAAACCGCACCGTTTGCATGTAATTTTATTGACGTTAGAACGGCTTTAAGTCTAGACCGGCAAATTTTAATACACGCTAACGGGGTCGGGACTCTCGCTTGGGTTAACAAAATACAGTCGTAAAACTAAAACATCGTATTTCATTTCAATATGTATAGGAATGTCTGCCGTCGTCGCGGTCGTAGTGTTTGAATACGTTTCATAAATGTTAGAATTGTTGAAGTCTTTTTTTTATGTTATAGAAAGGCAAACAAGCAGACGGATTTCCTGATGGTAAGAAATTCACGCCGCCTAGAGACACCAAAGGTGGTAATGGTGCGTTGCCAAGCTGAGGTCGGGATGTTAGACCTTGAGCAAAAGTAAGTTTACCGGCTACCTTACCCTCCGAACCGGAACACGTCATGACGTTATGGCGAATCGCTGCGAAACTCTACCACCTAGTCAGATGTCACGGTGTTAGTGACGGCAAGCCTATGCTCGCCTTTTACGAGCTGCCTGGCACAGGAAGGCAGATGGTCCATTCTACAAAGGAGCCCCGACCAACACGGGGGAATAAAAGAAACTTAATTTACTGTCCAAATACAACCGTATTTATCTACGAAACAAACTTATTCTTTCGCTAACTTCCGACATGTTACGCAATAACAAAAAAACTAATACCCATCCCCCAAAGGATAGAAGAAACTTGCAGATACCCTTATTACGCCCGGAATTGATACGGTCAATTACCGAGTTCGATGAAATCCGGAATCCCCGGGGACTATCCATTTACAAAGATTCAGGATTGCGTAGTGATTGTTTTTTTGTTTAAGATAAGTATAGGATCACACAAGATCTTAATTAGTTGTAGGCAGTAAGCATTTATAGCCAGTAGCGGTGTTAAAGTAGGGCGAGGTTGGGCAACCGCACACGGCACTTTTTTTTATGATATTGGAAGGCCAATTGCAAGGGTCAATGGCCAGAAGCGTGCACGTCGCGATCCCTGCCAGTCCATTGGACTGCAATTCTGGCCCGAAAAAGTACCGCAGAGCGGGTTAGGGCGTTCCCTGGAGGCG
>NJDD01000360.1:636743-658246 GCA_002245505.1 Calephelis nemesis
AAGCAAGACAGGTTTGTCAGGATCGTGAGGTCTGGCACTCGATACTCTCTGCCTACCCCGTAAGGGACTTGGCGTGAAGATATGTATGTATGTATGTATGTATGTATTGGAAGGCAACAAGCAGATAAATTTCCTGATGGTAAGAAACTCACGCAGCCTAAAGACACCAAAGATGGTAATGGTACGTTGCGAAATTGAGGCCGGGATGTTAGGCTACGAGCAAAATTAAGTTTACGGAACCGGAACACGTCAACGGCAAGCGCTGACGTTATGGCTGCAGGAATAGGTAAGGCGGTGGTACCAATCCGGGTGAGTCCTAGCTGGATCGATCATTGAAGCCTACTATAAAATTCATTAAATGTTGGATTAGTATTTATAAATAAAATACTAAAAAAAAGAATTAGGTTCTATTTTGACAAAAGATTCGTTTCTTTTCTTCATATGCACTTTAAATGCGTTTAGGGGTGCCCTAAAAATGTTGTCCAAGTCGCTACTAGTTTTAACTAGTTAAAGGCATTCAATAATAATTTATCTACATATCATGATAACCGCTTTCGCAGTAGTGAGATCCGAGAAAGAGTGGGATTGAAAGAAAGTGTTGTTGAGTAAAAAAAGAAAGGGCATGCGTCGGACATGTGTTTCGCTACTAGTTTTACACAAAGTTCTATTTTATTTTTTCAGTTTCTATTGAAGATATTTAACTCTTAAACATGTGCATTTTGCTGTGTTCCTAAATGAAGTGCTTATAAAATAGGAGTCTGCTTTTTGCAGTGGTACTACGCTTGTATTATTTACCTTGATCTGTTTGTTTGTTAGTAAGGGACAAATCTTAAAGCTAAATGAGAGCGCTGCGAGAAATGTATGGTGTAATGATTGGAGGAAGCTAACATGGTCTGAACGGATCGTGACAGTTAGCACGCGATACTTTCTGCCTACCACATAAGGGACTTGGCGTGAAGATATACAGGGTTACTGGTAATTAACGCTTAACTTTGGTCAGAATACGATGAAATTTTTGAATAGAGAAATAAATTCCTATTCTGCGATTTTCTAAAACTTCTAGAACAAAAGTTGCGGCTTTTGATGTACTAAAGCAGCCCTAGAAAATTTAGGCGTTAGTAACCCTTTAACCCTGTATATTATATTGTTTTTTGTCAAGAAAACTCTTATCACACTAAAACACTTTTTATTAAAAACTTAAAACGTTATTACAATCTGCATTTATTTTAAATATTTTGCGTAAAGACCATCCCGCGCGCGCTCTTCATTTGACTCGTAAAATCTTCATACTCAAAGGACTTTGTTCTCTGTTTTTCTAATAAGACAAAAATGTTATTTCAAACCCTGCGACTGACGTAAACACACTGCATTATTTATGCGTTGTTGGTAAATGTCTCTCTCAATTTTATATCATTTTCAAAAACAATTTTCTTTGCAAACATTTTCAGATATAAGATTCGCCTTTTAAGATGTTAAATAGGTACACGAGCTGAATCCATATTAATCCTACTAATATTATAAATGCGAAAGTTTATAAGGATGTGTGTATGTTTGTTACTCTTTCACGCACGAATGGCTGATCGGATTTGTCTAAAATTTTGAATACGGATAGATTGTGACCTGGATATAGGCTACTTTTAATCCCGATCGCACAACGGGTTCCTGCGAAAACGAGGGCGAAGCCGCAGATAATAGCTAGTATTACAAATAAAGCTAGACCACTTTATAATACAAATGCAAAAATGTTAATAATATGTACCGCCTCACTTGACAAGGGGTTAGCGTATTCCGCTATTATCTCCACCGACCAACTGAGAGGCTCGAGTTCGATTCTCGACGAGGGCAGACATTTTTTGTGTGATTACCATCGATAACCTTATTAACGGATTTGGTTTTATCCACGTCAGAAATTAATTTACATTGGTTTTTATTTAAGTATTTCTATTTAATAGTATCTTTGACTAACACCCAAAACAGAAACATATAATTTGAGCTTCAGATGGCAACGCACCATTACGATTTTGTTATCTAAGGACTTGTATCTAGTATCTATCTTACCTTCAAGAGATCCGTCCGCTTGTCCTTCTACTACCATAGAAAACATATCCATATTCATATGTACATAAAAATGAATTCCCATTTCGTGTGGTCATCATATCACGCATCATGAACGGATGGACTAATTTTGCAAATTCTTATTTTGTTGTGTTATTTATCGTCAGGAAAAACGGAATAGTTGTAGGGAAAATGGGAAAAACTATGCTTCAAGTAGGTATCTTCACGCCCATATCGCCGAAAGAAATAGGCAGAGGCACAACTAGGGCACCCACGACTAGCCGAGGACAATAACTCTCACATTGTGATAGCTGGCAAGCCTATGGCCAACCGGGCACATATCCAATCCCGAGCAACGTTTTTTTTATTAGAAAATTGGAAAAACCCAATTTTCTTTCTGTTGTCCGACCCGGGATTCGAACCCGGGACCTCACAAAGTCAAATTCAACACCTGGACCGCTAGACCACAGAGGCGACTATGCTTTACTCCAGACAAACTGTTAATTTTAAGCAAAACGAAATTCGCCGGTTCGGCTAGTCGATAATAAAAATCATAACAAAACACATTAACCGCTATACTAACACCTTGTATGTACGTAATTCGATTGTATTCTATCTGTCCCACCACCGCCTACCCCATCACCCCCGCCTACCTTATTACATATCTAATCTCCGTACTACAATCAATTCACATCGTATGCGGGGAACGTGGCCGGCTGCCAAAACCGTGAGCAATAGATTGTACCGCAGACAAATGGCCGTACGTTCAACTCAATTTCAAAAGAACAAATTAAGGATAGACTTCTACCTTCCTGCCAGGCAGCTCGTGAAAAGCGAGCAAAGGCTCACCCTCACTAGCACCGTGATATCTGACTAGGTGGTAGAGTTTCACAGCTACTCCTGCCGCCATAACTTCATGACGTGTTCCGGTTCGGAGGGTAAGGTAGCCGGTAAACTAACGTTTGCTCGAGGCCTAACATTCCGGCCTCAAGTTGGCAACGCATCGGCCACAAAGCAACATTACCACCTTTGGTGGTCTGTAGGCGGCGAGAAATTTTTACCATCAGGAAATCCGTCTGCTTGTTTGCCTTCCAATATCATACGAAAAAAATGTAACCGTCTGTTTATAGAGATCTTACTTTTCTATATCAAAAGATAGCGAACAAACACACGGCTTTCTTATGGCATAAGACGGTGAACAAGCTCACGGCTCTTGTGATGGTAAGAAACATTCGTGGCTATCACACCTACAGATGTCATTATGGTGAAAATACTAGGGTTATTGACGATAGATCCCCAACCAACTTGCTATACGGCACTCTATCACGTTGTTGGTTGGTAGTTGTATTGCTAGTTACCCACTATGCTGGTCTCTTACGAACTACCATGCCGTGAGGCAGATGGTATATACACAGAGAAGCCGGGCCAACACGGAATAAATACCGCTACTTTTTAAAAACTTAAGGATGTCAGAGTACCAAACGTCTTATCAAAAATTTTTTCAGTGTACGAAGGTGGGCAGCATGAAAAAATTTTAATAATTTGTTCGCCTAAAGGCATGACGGAAAAAATTTTTGTTACTTGTTTGTCGGTACAAGGATATGGTGACACAATTCTCCAACACGAAATATAAACAATAATATCCATTAAAGCGGTACGAAAGCGAGTTCCCACTTCCCTACACATTAGCATTTATCTGGAAACCAAACTTTCGAGCTTGGTCGATAACCGAAGCGTGGGATGGTTTCCGCAAATAATAACGCCCCCTAGCGCCATTCACTCGAGCCACGACTCTGCGGCAACTAGATTTGCATTTGTTGCGAAAATACTACAAACAAAACTTAAATCCAACTCTAACAACTTAGAAGGTGCTTGTATTTTAGCACTGCTGCTTTGGATTATTTAAATATTTGTTATTTTTTTGCGCTGCAACTTCTGAAACTTCCCTGCAAGGTTGACGTTATTGCCGGAAAAACAATTTTTATGAGAACGGGAGAATTTAATAGTAATTAAAGTATCTTCACGCCCATATTCCCGAAGAAGTGGGCAGAAGTTACAACTAGGGTACCCACGATTAGCCGAAGAAACTAAGCCCCACAATGTGATGGGTGGCAAGCCTATCGACAACCGGGCACACATCCAATCCCGGGCAACATTTTTTTAAATAGAAAATTGGAAACCCACATTTTGTTTCTGTTGCCCGACCAGGGATTCGAACCCAGGATTTCATGAAGTGAACACCTGGACTGCTATACCACAAAGGCGATAGTAGTAATTAAGTGCAAGAATCTGTATTGCACCATGTTGGAATTTATACGAAAAAAACTGCATTGCATCCTTGCTACTGGATACCATTTCTCCGGTATTTACAATACTTGAAATGTTGCAGCTGTAATGCTACCCAGCAATATCTCAAGTGTTGTAGATGAGAATACACATCAAAACATAATGGATGATGGAAATAATAGCCTCTTCAAATAAAACAACAATGATTGCAGATTATATCTACGAGTGTGCGTCCACCTTTACGTTTCCGTCGTATCAGTAAGGTCAGCACTAGTCATTGACTCTTGCTCAAGATAATACACCTCATTCAAATGTCACATCGGGTCAGATCGATTAAGTAAATCCGTTATTCCACTACATCTTCTGATTCGGGACACAATCATTGACTATTATGGCGACTTTGTCCGCATTGTATTTAGCTTCTCTGTGGGATTTATTGCGAAAAAAGGGGTACATTCATTCCAAACTATAGTACGATCTGTTTAAACACATTGTATGCTTGAGCATCCTAAGATCCTCAGTCTTTGAAATATCATAATTGTTGGGATGTTGTGATATACCTAAGAATTATTGACGTTATAAATATTATAAAAAAGCGAGATTAGTTTTTTTATGATAATGGAAGGCAAAAAAGGAGACAAAGAAAGAATTACTGATGGTAAAAATTTCACGCCGCCTAGAGACACCAAAGGTGGTAATGGTGCGTTGCAAACCTGAGGTCGGGATGTTAGGCCTAGAGCAAAAGTAAGTTTACCTTCTACCTTACTCTCCGCATCGGAACACGTCATGACGTTATGGCGGAAGGAATAGATACGGCGGTGGTACCAATCCGGGCGAGTCGCTGCGAAACTCTACCACCTAATCAGATGTCGCGGTGTTAGTGACGGCAAGCCTATGCTCGCTTTTTACGAGCTGCCTGGCACAGGAAGATGGTCCAATCTACAAAGGAGCCCGGACAAACACGGGGAAAAATCAATCGGCCTTGAACAAGTCCCTGAGTATTTCGGTCAAATTTCTGAGAAAGATGGAGGCGATCTTGAAAAGCTAGTCGTCACCGGACAGATCAAGGTGTAAAGACCACGGAATCGAAACCAAGGCGCTGATCCGACCGAATCAGCGCCACTCTCAACCGCAAACCAAAATACACTGCTAAGGAACGACACCATCATCCAGGAAAAAATAATACTCCCAAAGGGGAAGAACACGACCCTCAGTATTGATGTTTACGTCTCGAGGAGAATCGATTTCAAAGATACACAAATTTTAGGATTTGCTAATCAAAAAGGGATTTTTAATAACGAAAAGCAGAATTATCTACATTTTTAAAAAAATATGTCCTGACTGACTTATTCATCGTTGCCGAGCAAAAACTATTAAATTTATAGCCGTGAAATTTGGTGAGTTGAGGACGGGATTTCGGAAATTCTGTCTCTAAGGGGATGTAATAGTAGATGAAAGTTTGTATGGAAGTTCGTCATTTTTTTAGTAAGAAACATGAAACTTTATTTTTGGGCTACGTATTTAAGCGTTTCTGGAAATTTTACCTCATAGAGGGTCAAAGGGGAGTCGAAAGTTTGTATGAAAGTCCTTATTAATGGGCTATTGATTAAAAATAATTAAACACGTTTAAAAAAGGAATAAATTATTCATACAGTTTTTAATTCTACTTCAGTTCAGTAAATATGTTAATTGCCACGCGAGCAAAGCAGAGGATAAAAACTAGTCAAAATGTATCAAAAATTTAGAGGGAAGGATCAAATAGCATAATGTGGGCGGTACCAAGTTCTCCGGGACATCTAGTTAGGAATAAACGCAAGTGTCATGGATGGATATAGTCTATATGCTAGTTTGATCGTGAGCACAGTATCAAGCTTGTCATTATGGATACAGATTAGAGACGTCAGTTATAGAAGACAATCACACCTTCCGGCCAACCGCACTGTCTATAATCACCAGTAACTAGTATTTTTGATGCGTAATTATCTTCAAGGCTGAATGACAGTACGACATTGGTCAGTATGAAATTAACATAATGGCGGCATTAAAAAAAGAAATGATAGTCCTGCATTACTTGCACATCACTCTATCACAATTTCGTATTTATCACAAACTTATTAGTGCAACAGAAATATGTACATTTTATCATAATCACTTGTACATTTTATAAATTGTGTTTAGAAAGGAACTCCACCAAGCGCCAAGAATATAAAGTCTTTAGTCTAGGGCAGTGGTTCTCAAACTTTTTTAAAGACGGAACCCTTTTGGGAAGCGAAATACTTGATGGAACCCTACAATAAAACAATTGTTTTTATAAGTGTATTCTTTATAAATCAGAATAATAAAAGTACAATGTAACAATTACTAATTATTATTTACTTCACCAATTGCCAAGGACAATAATTGAAAACATTAAAAAAGAAAAAATCTAACTAGTGGGAGGTATGAAACTGTTTTTTATTTTTCATCAATTGGTTGATATCAGGTTTGACGGAAGAAAGTTGGAGTCTCATATCAGCTTCGGCGTCCAGTCTATTGCGATATTTTGTTTTCGTGGCTGCGAAGGTAGAGAATCCTGTTTCGCACAAATATGTAGTTGGGAACGGGAGAAGAATATCCAGAGCTATTTGGCCAAGCATTGCATATTCATCTTGGATTTTGCACCAAAAATCATTGAGAGGCATCGTTTTGAACAGTGACTCCATACTTGTGTCTGATGACATTTCTAAAAGAGATTCATATATCTCGTTTGACATGTTTTCAGGCTTTTCCAAGTTGGGTATAAAAGGATTATTAATCCATGAATTCACTTTAATTGTTGTATTGTGTTCTTCGGAAAAATACTTTTCAAAAGATGCGCGCATCGAACTGAAATATTGGACCAATTCTTCAAACACATCAGCTAACAAACTCACTGAGTAACGTAAAACTTTCTATTTCTTTCTTACCAATGCAAATGATCCAAAAATCTAATTTTCTTTTAAAAGCAGTTATTTTATTATAGGCCTGAAACACTGTTGTCTGTTTACCTTGCAACGATAAATTCAATTCGTTAAGTTTTTGAAAGATATCCGCCATAAAAGCCAATCGGAACAACCAAGTTTTATCATACAAACGGTCCTTTAAATTAAAAGATGTATCTGCTGCAAGAAACATTTGTAAGTCGGCTCTAAGTTCAAATAGCCTTGTTAAAGTTTTACCCCGAGACAGCCATCGCACTTCTGTATGGAGCAGCAGTGTTTTATGTTTGCTGCCATAGTCTTCACACAATAATGAGAACAATCGGGATTGTAGTGGTCGTGATTTGATAAAATTAATTATTTTTACCGCTTCATCCATAACTAATTTTAGATTCGACGGCATTTGCTTCATCGCAAGTGCTTGTCTATGCAGAATACAATGACTGGAACTACAATTGGGCGCTTTATTTTTCATTCGTGACGCTGCTCCTGCTGTTTTACCTGTCATCGCCTTGGCCCCATCTGTACAAACGTCAATGCAATTGTTCCAACTGAGATTATTTTCGTCAAAAAATACATTTATTTTATTAAAAATTTCTTCCCAGGTAGTGTTTGTGAGCAGCGGTGAACACATAAGCATGTCTTCTTCAAAAGAACTTTTATATGGATATCTCACAATAACCAGCAGGATAGCCAAACCAGCGACAACAGTCGACTCGTCCATTTGCAAGGCGAATCGTGTATTTTGTAGACGTGTAACTAGTTCTTGTTTGACGTAGCTTGCCAGATCATGGATTCGTCGTGAAACTGTATCGTTTGATAGCGGAACAGTAGAAAGATGCTTTGCAGATTTTTCATCAAGCATACATTTTGTTATGTCTAATACACATGGTTTTATTAAATTTTCAGCGATAGTGTGCGCTTCACCTGCTTGTGCAATGCGACAGCTAACTAAATATGATGCCTCCGTGGCCTTTTCGTTGATAGTTTGTGTTGCATGCTGTCACGTTGTGGGTACTTATAAAGAACATTCCATAAGAACCACCAACGTTCCTGGAAAAAATAGAACAACAACGCTCGTACGATGTTACCTCTCACCCCTCGCCTCTCCAAGATTAGCGCGAAGTATATAAGCTCACATCACCACGAGGCGTCACTTGATATTCTAACGGGACCTTCCCAGCGAGGTCGCCTTTACAACAACTACTAAACAGTTAACGTAATAAATAACTAGTCACTTAAGGCTACAGTTAGCCAATATACTTAAAAAAATCGCTGATAAACCAACATTCACCCACCTTAGGTAAGAAACTTCTATTAATTCAATTTGCTACTGTGTTATACATGTATATATATATATATTTATTTATTTATTTGAATAATTATTTATGTATTTATTCAAATGTATGTTTATCCAATTATAGTATAAAACTATTTCCTCTCCAGCAGACCAGACGACATTCCTACGCAAGAGCGTACAATGTTATGTATACATATATTATGTACTTTTCTTCTGTGTTATTCAGGGGGCTGTTTCCAAAACTACGTCGCCGGGAATATTGTGAGAGATCTGCAAATGTAGATCCTCCTATTCCCGTCGATGTCCTTTTGGCACTTCTCCCTGACTCCTGCTTTCGACTTTTAGGGTCCTACGGTACGGCTAACTACTCTAGCCCTACCCTTGTCTACCTATCGTGCGGGAGATCGGACTATATTAACGCCCTCCGGTTGGAGCTTGACGAGATTCACTACGTCGAGGGTTACTCCGAACGATAGGAAAGGAACACCAGAAGGCAAGGAACGCCCAGGACCGAGAATCCACCGGAGTTAAGGCCCCTCTCTCTCTCTCCTTACCTAAGTATCAATTATAAGGTTTCCCAGGACTTACGACCCACCACCAATACAATAGTCACTTAAAATTTTGGTAAAATATAAATTCTTTTTTTGACATACTTTTATTTTTTTTCTCACCTTCACACATTCTTGTGTAGACCTCCTCCAGGCTACAATGCATCATAATTTTTTGACTTTCTAATAACTGGTTTTTTTTGCGAATAAAAAATTCTTTATTCTTGTCTTTAGACTCGGGGTGTACAGTTTCTAAATGTCGGCGCAATTTGGCAGGTGCCATGGAACTATTAAGAAGCAGTTTACTACAGAGCAGGCAGAGAGGTGAGCCGTTGGAATCAACAAATCCGAAACTGATATAAGATTCATCATACTTCCTTCTTTTTGTCTTTGAAACCGTCGAGCTTGACGTCTTGGCATCATCTTCTGGATCAGTGATTGCTATATTCTCCGCGCGCACTGCTTTTGAACATTCAGCGTCATTAGAAGATGTTGCAACACGTTTAACACCTTTAAGCCAACGTTCCATTCTACTTTATTTATAATGTTACACGTCAGGATAGTGGGGTTTAAACAATGCACAATCATTACTGCGTATAAAAGACTAAATTTAGTACCTACAGTGAAGAAATGTATAAAACTGAGACAACAGAATACAGCAGGCAGTAAAACAATGAACACTATTTTCTCGCTAGCGAGCTTGTAGGTAAGTAGGTAGTAACTTATCGCTTCGAACGCTAATCGTCAACTGACGACGCGCGACGCGCGATCGCCGCTTTTATAATTAGTCCTAGACTCGATCTCAAATATTCTCGAAAATACTCGAGTCGGAATCTTTGATAAACAAAAAGCAAAAACAAAGACAGAAATTTAAAAATTGCGTTGTAAACAATATCGACTTTATCCTCTGAAGTTAGAGTCGAAAGTCGCTTGTTGACAACTATAGTGTCTAATTCAGAGGCGGCTTTTATCAAAGAGACTGCGCACTCACAAGTATACTACCCGCTCGCTTTAAGTTTGCCGCTGGTGATAGGTATGACGTCCGAAAAGTAGCGTCAGCAAAACATAATATAAAAATATTTTTTATTTAATTGTAACAATAAAAATTTTCTACGTATATATTTAGTTAAAACTATGATACATTGTAAATTTTGTTGTCACGTGGGGGAGGGTACGCGCATTCCACAGACCTGCAAACTTAGAGCGAACGGCTTGTACAAGTATAACTTTGTTGATACCAAACTTATGAGATATTGTACCAGCTAGCGTTTTGTCCCGGCGCGGCGACTAGAGAGATGTGTTTTGATTTTTTTTTTCAAAATTCTTGCGGAACCCCGACGGAGGTATCATGGAACCCTAGGGTTCCGCGGAACACACTTAGAGCATAGCTGGTCTAGGGAGTTAAAATAAGTAAAGCTATTTTTTCCCCGTGTGTAGTGCGGGCTCTTCTGCAGAATAGACCATCTGCCTTCCAGCTCGACAGCTCGTAAAAGGCGAGCATAGGCTTACCGTCACTAACACTAGTTGGTGGTAATATTTTGCAGTGACTCGTCCGGATTGCTACCACCGCCTTACCTATTTCTGCCACCATAATGTTAGTGCTTGTCGTTGACGTGTGTCGGTTTGGAAGATAAGATAGCCAATAAACATGCTCTCAACAATCCCTGTCTCATTTTTGCAACTCACCAATACCATCTTTGGCGACTCTAGGCGGCATGAATTTCTTAGCATCAGGAAATCCGTCTGCTTGTTTGCTTTCCAAAGTCATAATAAAAATTATTGGTAGAGGTCTTAATCCAGTATGCTACGAAGCTTCGCGCAAAATTTTACATCTCAGCAAGATTTTGTTTTTGCAATGTCATATCTTGCAAAAAAGTTATGACGTTTACTGAGTTTGCAGTTTTACAGATAATCAGACATATGAACAAACGGGTCACATGACGGAATGTCACATTGGACTTCCGAAACACAACTATTAATTGTCTTTTTGGCATAATGCGGGGAACAAACACAAGACTCTTCGTATGGTAAGAGACAACCGTAGACATTTATAGATGTCTGGTCTGGTCTGGCTGTCGTTATTCGTGACAGCCCTTCTGTAACCACCTTTAAGAAAATATTGAAGGAACATTACTTATCGTTGACACAATAACATACTCATATATTTTCCTACTAAGATATTTTAATAATGATAATTGTACCTGTTTTATTTTTACATACTTGAGTATTATATTTTTATTTATTTGTTCTAAGTATAGCTATAGTTGATTGTTTTTTATACACGATGACTTGCATTTTATTTTCACATCTTCAATTTTTTTGAGTTGGCTGGAAGAATTTCTTTTGTTAGAGATAAGCTCGCGTTTTGTGCATTTTTACTTCTCGTGTATTTTGTGTATTTTTGTTTTTGCGTGCAATAAAGTCTCAAATAAATAAAATAGATGTTATAGGTTATAGGTGCGTCGTTGTAGTTTAAGTTGCTGTGGTGTTAGGCTTAATGCAAGTCTATCGGATTCATTATCCTCCGGACCGGAATAGACAAGACGGTTGATTCTTATAACTGAGACAGGTTTCACTCTCTACCACCAACGGCCTTGTCGGTTATGACCTCTTTCATCTTGGCTCCATTATTAATGCGAGGCTTCACTATTATCGAGTTTTGTCTAATACAAATGACACTTTTTTTATAGAAGAGGAGGCAAACGAGCATGTGGGTCACCTGATGGAAAGTGATCACCACCGCCCACGGACATCCGCAATACCAGAAGTATCACAGATGCGTTGCCGACCTTTAAGGAATGAAACCTTTAAGTTTTCCTTTTAGGGATTTCTCTATATTTATTACTAGCTGTTCCGGCGAATTTCGTTCCGCCCGTTCAGTTTGTATGGGAAAAATTAAAATGTCGTTTTTCCTGGTGTCCTCGCTGTTGTATGGGATAAAATGTTCCCCATAGCCTTTTACCGTTTCTAAGCTACCTCTCCATCAATTTTCAGCCTGATCGGTTTAACTATCACGACATTCATATATACCTATCATGTTCATGTTGTATGAGTTCATCTTTCATAATAATGTATTCGTCGAGTTTTCATTCTTTTTAAGGTGCATTCTGTTAGTCGGGGAAACAAATCCAAAGAATCAAAAACCATGAAAATTGGTCCAGCAGTTCTCGAGTTATAAGTGTTGTAACAAACCCGTTTTTGTTTTACATGTATAAACACCAAAGAAAGAGTTATTCATTGATAAGTACATAAATGAGCAGTAGCTCACAGTAATGATTTGAATATACAATGAGAATGCAATGAAACCGTCTCTTAAGACGAATTACGATGGCATAAAGTTGGTGGCAGCTCATAAATATACAGACTGGCGCATGTCTACGCAACGATAGCGATGACTCATGGTTAGGGTTGCCACTTGAAAAAAATTTTTAATATACATAATAGTCTGTTTATTTTAACAAACGAGTACCAAGATGACTGCGTTTGTATTGGTCCACGTAATCAACATTAATTTCATTTCAACCAATCAGACCGCGCCTTTATAATTTGACAATGAGCACAAAGCGATGCAGAACAATTTTTTGGTACTTGTTTGTTTAAAAAAAATAGAGTATAGTTGTACATAGTTGAATTAGCATTTTCAACCATTGACATAAAAGCGAATAAAAGTGCAAGTATTTTAAAAAGTAACAAAAAACCATAAATGTACGAGTATTTTGCTATTCATAAATTAAAACTTGCAAAAACGTATGTATCTTTACGCCCTTATCCCTGACGTGAGCAGTGCAATATGATACTCAATATGAAATGATCGCCAAGATGGCACTAATCTAACAAATTACAACTTATGACATATACAGTTCGTGTAACTTCTAAAGAAATAGTGCTACAAAATCATGATGACATAAAACAACAGTCAGTAATGATTAAAATATATAACAGTAGCGCAGAGTCGCTCTTAAAAAGGATTACGATAACAAAGATAGCATGTATTACAATTCATAAATATCCGGATTAATACATGTCATTCTGGATTTACAGCAAATATAATCGCCTCTGTGGTCTATCGGTTCAGTTGTCGGACTGCATGAGGTCCCGGGTTCGATTTTCGTGTCGGGCAACAAAAAGAAAATAGGGTTTTCCCATTTTCTAATAAAAAATAACGTTGCTCGGGATTAGATATGTGCCCGGTTGTCGGCTAGTCGTAGGTGCCCTGGTTGTGACTCTGCCTACCTCTTCGGGGATATGGGCGTAAAGATACAGGCAAAAATACACAAGCCGTACGACCATAAGGTCGTAATTCAAAGCGAAAAAACTAAGTTATTTCAATAAAAATGACCGTGATACACTCACGAATCGTCTGATACGCTCCCCGATAGTATCAGGGAAAACCCTGAACTGGTTCATGGCAACCCTATTCCCCGCGAACTATACTATAAACTACGATATGACAGGGTATGTTTGTATGGGCGTGTCTCATAATGAAAGTCAAACACGCGAGCCAGCGCCCTGAGGAACCCGCAAATGTTATTAATATCCACCTTTTATGGATTGAAATGCTAACACGAAACGATCGCGTATTTTTTACTTCGTTGACAAAAAATAATGCCAACCGCGATATACTATAACTACAGTCTATCGTGGTTGGTAAGTACAAACACTAGCGGAAAATTATTCGGTCAATAAAATTGTACTCGATGGGTCACTTGAGTCTCCTTAAAAGAAAAGCAGTTAAATCCTATTAAGTTTGTCTGTTTGTTTATTTGTCACTACTTCATGCAAAAACTGCTGAAGCGATTTTCATGAAATTTGGTACGCACACATAGTGTCACAACTTGGATTAACACATGGGATAGTTTTCGTCTCGACACAGTATTCCTGTTCCACTGGTATGAAATATGTCCAGCTGGTATGAAATAGTTTAAGAACGTAAGGGTCTGATCCTCTTTGATTCTAAAATAAATATAACATTACTATATAACTCCAAAATAACTTATAAACTCATTTTAAAAAATGTGTTGAAATAAAAAATAATCTTGCTATGCATGTATCTCGTCTCTGCAGAATAAGCTATTCCGTCACTCGTTTAAATACAAGAAACTTCCCTGGACCACAGTAAGACCTATTCTTCCGTCAACATATAAGTATTCAATCAAAATTATAAAAAAAGGTTATTATACGATTGCTAATTATCTAGATGGTAACAATGCTGGCTCCTCAAATAAATCTCAAACATATAATTGTATTAAAAATAGAAAAAATAACAAGCTCGCTGAATTGCTTTCGCCAGATCATCTAAGTGAGAACCGGGTAGCTTTTTTTGGGATTATATAGACGCGTAAAAGTACCCATTGTATTGTCTTCCTTATACATTTCTTTTTTAATTTCTTTCTAAAGAGACCGAAAGCTAAAACTGTAGTTTTTATAGTAAGGAATCTAAAGAAATCTATCTAGTCTAAAGAAAAAAGTCTTTGTAAGACAATAAGAAAACAAAAATGATTCGAAGCATTAGTAAATTGTTTGCATGAGACGGTCTACTAAAAGGAACAGTTCAAGAAAGATATTGTATTGTATAAACTATAAACAATAACGAAGATGAAGAAATTCTAGCTTATCAAACTTTCAATTTATTTCCTTTACTTTTTCATTGTATAATACTATCACTTATATAAAACTAGCGGGACGCCCCGGAATCGCAGAGGGTATAGAATATACACGTAAACCTTCCTCTTCAATCACTTTATCAATTAAAAGAAACCGCATCAAAATTCGTTTCGTATTTTTAAAGATTTAAGCATACATAGGGAATTTCTTACCACCAGGAAATCCGTCTGCTTGTTTGCCTTCCAATATCATAAAAAAATAGTGACAAGAACCTTGTCAAAAGATAATTTGTAGTTCGTTTGCTATTCACTTCATTCAACCTACTCCGCAAAATTAAGTTGACGATATTGATTGAAAGAAAAAATGACAAGCTACTAAAACTAATTCCGTACGCATGACATGCCCATACACCCGATCGGGTAGGAAGAGGGTGGTTTCTCCTCCCGTACGTATATTTACACTTGTCTCGGGCGTTGTAATCTCATTGTTTCACGGTAACAGCGGGTTATATCACAAATCATGATGTCACAGATTACGACACCAAATTAATTTTCCTAAAGCTGCAAAATGGCGTAAGGTACTTGCGCCTAAGACAGCCCAGTTCTTAAGATGATCCATTTTTCAATATTGCATATTTTTTAAAGTTTAAAGTGTGTGTATCACCTATATAACACATATAACACATAAGTAGCGTCGTTTCCCCGCTTGACCTGCAGAGGTACTCGACGAGAAGTATGTATACGTAAGATAACCTGTACATTCAAATGTTTCGACTTCATTCTGGATTTCAAGTTTTTCAAATTATTCGGTCACTTTCAACTGAATGTTGTACGTGTGATTTCGAAACTACAAAACGTATGAATTGCAATAAATAAGGAAAAATCTGTAATGGTCTAAGATCCGTAGTCAAGTCGACATACACCGAGCTGATAATAGGATGAAACAGGTTTTATAGCAAATTTAGTTTATCAGAAAATATATTAAAAATGGGTTGCCTAAAAAAATCCTGGACTGAATATTTTTAATTATTTAAAAAAAACGTTTTCAACATTTCAAATTTTTTTTCAGGCAACCTGATATACTCGTATCAACTTAAATTGTTATAAAAATTGTTATGAAACTGCACATATGTTGATATTTTTTTACGTATCATCCGATCCCGTGAAAGTAACTAGCATCGATAATTATCTGTTTATACAACCCAACTTCTGCAACTTCCTCCTATTCCTACTTTAAGTCGGGATAAAATCTTAATAATGCACCAATTAAAGAACAAAAAATATTTTAAAAAATAAAAAAAATGACCAGGATTTTTTCAGGCAACCCATTTTGAATATATTTTCTGATATATGTACCAAATTTGCTATAAAACCGGTTTCATCCTATTATCAGCTTGGTGTAGGTCGACCTAACTTCGGATCTTAGACTATAAAGCATATACACACACAAACAAATCAAATAATGAATGCGACTTTTTTGTATTTTATCCCTTTGGTGAGCGGAATAATAGTATCCCCTAACCTTTCTCAAAACATCAGGGACTGACAAGTTTAATATTATTACGATAGGTCCAGAAGAGGTGCGGCGTGAATCGCGGATATGGTACAAAATGAAAAAAAAATACATTTCAAAATAGGAATGTGACAAAGAAGTTTACAAACGAATATAATACAAATCAAAAGAGTTATGAGTGTAAAAGTATATATTAATCCAATTTTACAAACGCTGATTTAAGTAGATAGAAAATCTGAACAAAAGGGAAGATAAGGACTCTAAAGGACCATCCAGCTCACAAAACGGCGACGCAGCTGTAATATCTATGGTGTCTACAAACCACGGTAGTCTCTTAAATTAGAAGAGCCGTGTGCTTCTTCGCTGTCGTCTCTCAAAAAAATACGAAAAATCTTGTACTCAACAAATTCGTATGATAGGCGCGCAAGTAAAATAATTTAAGCGTACGAACGTAGACGACACTTCCAGCACTTAACCCACATCCTAATAAATAGCAATTGAAGTGGACAACTGCAAAAGCCGACTTCAATTATCATATTTTCAAGGTCCAAAAATATATATTTATTTTTATATTACTCCAAAAAATATGGAAGGACCTTGATAAAATATGAGGCCACGTGTTGCTCCTTTGCAGAATAAACCATTTGCCTTCCAGCCAGGCAGCTCGCGGAAAATGCGAGATAAGCTTACCGTCACTAGCGATGCGACATCTGACTAGGTGGTAGAGTTTCGCAACGACTCGCCCAGATTGGTAATACCGCCATATCTATTCCTGCCGCCATAACTTCAGCGCTTGCCGACGATATGTTCCTGTTCGAAGGATAAGGTAACCGGTAAACTTGCTTTTGCTCGAGACCTAACATCCCGGCAACCTCCTTTTGATGTCTCTAAGCACCATGAATTTCTTACCATCAGGCATTCCGGCTGCTTGTTAGCCTTTCAATGTCATAAAAAAACTATCTCTCAATCATGACTTAACTTTCGAAAGAAAAATCATCAAAATCCATGCGGTATTGGCCGAATCAACACGTAACAAATTGATATAAATTGATAACCCTTTCCTTTTTGAGTTGATTAAAAACCAACTCAATTAAGGCTCATTCCGTGTTACATATTAACTGCATAGAATATTCTGCCTTAAAGCGGGAAAATTTACAGCTCTCATGTCTCTTTTAGGTATAAAATATCTAGTGCCTTTGTCTGCAAAATGAAATTCCGTTGTAGGCCGTGTTGAATAAGTAAATACTTAGCCCGTACCCTCGACCTTCACGTGTCCGTACCCTGTACTAAAAATAAATTCCAGAACTTTCTGTACAAAGAGCAAAAGTCAAAAATACGTTCGTTATTTTTTCGGCGTATTAGTGGGACATTACACGATAGGTTTTGCTTTCAGTTTTATTACAATCACTGCATTACATTTAATGATAGTTAACAAAATGTCAGTAGCCTTATATGAGAGTTAGGTCATCCGTCAGACGACTAAATGACTTAGGTAAAACTGACAGCAAAACCTTAATAACTCGCATATAGCATTGCAACTGAAGCCTTTTTATAAGAAAATAATAAAGCGCTGCAACTTGACGGTTGAAACAACTGCAAAATTCAGTCAATCAGTAATTTACTGTCACTCTTGCAAGAGCTCAAAGTGTATTCCAGAGGTGCTATGGCTGAATTGTTACTGTTGGTTGGTGATAAATATTTGTCACCGAAATTGTTGAAATCGAAATCACATTTTTCAATTCAGGCTGACTTCACAGATGAAATGTTCCTTAACAGAGAAACTTTAATGACAGGATCCCTTAACATTCTTCGTGAAAATCAAAAGTTAATTAAACCCCTTAATCCTACAAATTAGACAGACGTGTAATTAGTGCACCCACCATTGTCCTTTTTACTGCCACGCAGTGAACTCAAACCTTAATTGAGAGAAAATTACCGTCGTAATACCCTTTCGGCACTGAATATTTTATTTCTCCGACTGCAAAATGAATTTTCGTCCTAGGCAACGTTGAATAATTGAATACCTAAATCGTACTCTCGATTATCACGCCCGGGTCCGTATTAGGAATTCCAGAAACTTCCAATCCCAAAACAACGTTTTCGACGAACAGACATAAAAAATGTTCTGGAACATTCGTACTTATTACACGTTATTAGTGCATACTCAACAGTAAAACAGAAAAAAATTGATGACCCCTAGATTTTAGGTAAGCGGCTACAATTCACTATTTTTGGCATTTTCGGTCCTGTTAGTTATTTTTTTTTTGCAGCCAGTTCAACCTTTAATAGATTTTATTATCTACACGGTATGTGTACTGCAATGATTTCAACAAGAAGCGGTGGAAGCGACAGTATTCAGCTTTAGGTACGTACAGTAAGAAAACGAAATATCTGAACTCTGTCCTACACTTTCAAAGTACAGTCAAGTGTAAGAGGGCCAGATATTTCGTTTGCTTATTGTATTATCATGAGAGTTGTAAAACCAGTAAAGTACCACCAGCGCGAGAGGTGAAAATAAGAACGCTTCATAAAAACAGGGACCGCAAAAAGTCATAAAGAAAGTAGGATTAATAGAAAACGTTAGTGTAAAAACAAGAAAAGTCAATTGTTGTTTCGGTCTTGTGAAAATAATAGCAGATGAAAGATTAGAAAAAAAAATTGTGTGTACTTATGTCCACGCGTTAGAAGTTATACTTCTTCGGCGTAATAAGATAAAAATCTTTTTAAAAAAATTATCTTTTTCCTTATTTTACATTTGTAGACAAAATGACACAAACCGTAGAAATTACTTTCACTTTGTTGGTACCTTTTTTTGAAAAACTAAAACGTTATCTATAGCTAACTTCATCATGTCGGTTTTTCGTGACGGTGTGCGCGCGCATCGTAAAAATTTACAATCATCATTTTTCCTAACGCGCTAAAAGAAGTATAATTTGAAAAAACAGACATATAAGTATGAATACACACTATGAACTACGCGAATGTGAATTATTGTACGAGTAAGGTGCCCCGTGCCCGATGAGCCCTTGTTGACATATCAGGACCAAATTGCTCTACTATTAGCCGATGGTGGTGTCAAGAATGTCCGAAACCGGCGAGTTAGTATGAAAAGTGTAATGAACGTGAAAAAAGCCAGGCAGGTCGGTAGGAACCGCGACATTTAGCGCCCCATCCTCGCTGCTTACCCTACAAGGCACTTAGAGTCAAAATCTACATGTATGTCTCCACTCAAATTTATTTACAGGAAAATTCTACATCAACTTGTATGCATCAAATATGAAATATAACTAAGTACAATATAAGCTCGATGTTTTTAAATCGTTTTTTTTTTATGTTATAGGAAGGCAAACAAGCAGACGGATTTTCTGATGGTAAGAAATTCACGCCGCCTAAAGATACCAAATGTGGTAATGGTGCGTTGCCAAGCTGAGGTCGGGATGTTAGACCTAAAGCAAAAGTAAGTTTACCGACTACCTTACCCTCCGAACCGGAACACGTCATGACGTTATGGCGGCAGGAATAAGTAAGGCGGTGGTACCATTCCGGGCGAGTCGCTGCCAAACTCTACCACCTAGTCGGATGTCACGGTGTTAGTGATGGTAAGCCTTTGCTCGCTTTTTACGAGCTGCCTGGCAGGAAGGCAGATGGTCTATTCTACAAAGGAGCCCGGACCAACACGGAGAAAAACACGATTTGTCTTTAGACTTTCCCCTTTAGATCATAATGACAACAAAATAGCTGGATTTAGCAGGTCGTGAGTATGCACATTTCTAAAGCTTAACGCACAAGCCATAGATAAATACTTACTTACATATTTCGCCCCCCAAATTTTGCATAAAATGAAAACAACAATAAACCGTCCAAAGCTTACCTGAAAATAAAATGACAAAAATTAATATATATGTTTATACAAGTAGGTAATTATCACTACATAGTATAAAACAAAGTCGCTTCGTCTGTCCCTTTGTATGCTTATAAACTACACAACGGATTTTGATGCGTTTTTTAATGGATAAAGGATTGAAGAGGAAGGTTTATATATATGATTTTTAACCGTGCGAAGCCGGGGCGGGCCGCTAGTAACAGATAAGAACTTGTTTGGACATAAACGATTAACATTTCAAGCTTTCAAGTCCAAATGTTTTGGGAATAACACAAAGCCACGTCCGGCTGTTGTATTTTTGGAGATAGCAACTGTTTGTGGGCAACGTGGAATAATTAAATACCTAGAGCCATACCTTCAAGCTTCACATTTGCGTTCGTGTTGAAGGTTTTGCATTTTCTTTGCATTTTTTAAGCTGTGAGATACGAGCAAACGGACGACGCTTCTGGTGGTTAGATGCAACTAAAAGACCATAGTTGATACAGGTGTGTCGCTATCTCGGCATCGTACGCCGCCACGTCACCTGCGGGGTCCCACAGGGGTCCGTTCTGGGCCCACTCCTGTGGGACATTGGCTACGACTGGGTCCTCCGCGGCGCGCTGCCCAACAACCTCCGGGTAGCGTGTTACGCGGACGACACACTGGTCGTAGCCAGGGGGAGGGACCTCGGTGAGACGTCGCGGCTGGCGGAGGTGGAGACAACCATCATCGTCGGCCGCATACGCTCCCTGGGTCTGGAGGTGAACCTCCCCAAGACCGAGGTCCTATTGTTCCATGGGCCTCGGGGGGACCCCCTCCAGGTACGCGGGTGGTACTGGACGGGGTCCGGGTCCGGGTGGGGACCCAGATGAAGTACCTGGGTCTCATCCTGGACGGGAGGTGGACTTTCGAGGCACATTTTGTCCGGCTCACCCCGAGAGTCCTGGGAGCCGCCGCTGCATTGGGGAGGCTGCTGCCCAACGTGGGAGGCCCGAGCGCCATCTGCCGACGGCTGTACTCCGGCGTCGTACGGAGTATGGCCCTGTATGGGGCACCTGTCTGGGCGGAGGCCCTCGGTCGCGCCAACAAGACCCTGCTGCGACGTCCGCAGCGGGTCATCGCGACCAGGGCGATACGGGGATACCGGACGGTGCCCTGGACGGCGGCATGCGTCCTCGCGGGAGACCCGCCCTGGGAGCTCCAAGCGCGTGCTCTTGCCGACACATACCTCGCGGTATCGTCGGCGAGAGCGTGCGGGGAGCCCCTGGCGTGGAGGACGTGAGGCGCATGCAGAGGCAGGCGTGGGAGACCACGTTGGAGCGGTGGAAGGAGGACCTAGCCCCACCTGTCCCTGGACAGGCGACGGTGGAGGCTATCCG
>NJDD01000360.1:677628-706296 GCA_002245505.1 Calephelis nemesis
TTTTTAAGTGTAACAGTATTTATGGCCAGACTAAGTATATAATAACTTCGTTGTCGCCTCTGTGGTCTAGCGGTTCAGTTGTTGGACTTGATTGCATGAGGTACCGGGTTAAAATCCCGGGTCGGGCAACAAAAAGAAAATTGGGTTTTTCCAAATTTCTAATAAAAAAACGTTGGTCAGGACCGGATATGGGTACATATCCGGGTTATCGATAGGCTTGCCACCTATTACATTGTGGGACTTAGTGTCTTCGGCCAGTCGTGGGTACCTTGGTTGAGACTCTGCCTACAGCTTCGGTGATATGGGCGTGAATATACTTTATTTTAAAATTCTTTGTTTTGTGACGTGAAATGACAAACACAAATGTATTTTTTTACGATATTGGAAGGCAAACAAGCAAACGGATTTTCTAATGGTAACAAATTCACGCCGCCTAGAGGCACCAAAAGTGGTAATAGTGCATTGCTAACCTACGAACTTCGTTTAATTATTCGTTATCACATAGAGTAAAAAAGTTTCAGCAAATGCCTACACCATACTTAAATCAATGAATATTAAACGTTGACCCATTTATTAGCTAAAAGTACCCTCGAACGTAAAAATTATGACGTTACAAAACAAACGCTATATTATATATAACAGAAAATGGCATAGTAGCTATGTTGAATGTATGTAAACATAATGTGCGAAGAACACAAAGGCTTTCCGCTTTGATAACGGCCACGGCCGCATGATAAATACAGTTGTAATAATTCATTTCAGCGATTGTCGATCTAATTTACAAGTTCATTCAATGATATGTTTAGCTCGTGTTGGTTCGGGCTCCTTTGCAGGATAGAACATCTGCCTTCCTGCCAGGCAGCTCGTGAAAGGCGAGCATAGGCTTACCGTCTCTAACACCGTGACATCTAACTAGGTGGTGGAGTTTCACAGCAACTTGCCCGGATTCGTACTCTACTACCTTACGTATTTGTTCCGTAATATTGTCAGTGCTGCCATTGACGTGTTCCGGCTAGGAGGATAAGGTAGCCGGTAAACCTACTTTTGCGTGAAGTTCAACATCCCGATCTCAGAAATCCGTCTGCTTGTTTGCCTTCCAATATCATAAAAAAAGTGTTTAGCGTTCGTATACTCATGGGACTTGGTCTATTTGTAATCAACTGTAGAAAGCCATATTATATTGGGTTATTTTTAGTTTTTGTCCCTAATCCAGAAAGGTCGATTTATTTATTCAACATTACAGCCTCAAACCTAAATAAACAAAAATAGTTTCAATCTATTTTTAAAAATCCTCAATCCTTCTCGCATTGACAAGATATAATTCACTTTGTATTAGAATAATTAAAATCATTTTCAATATTTAGTTTTTTGCAATGATTGCCACTGTGGTGTTTGATGTAGCCAGATGATTTGCAGTTGGTTGGACTTAACCGGCCGTAAGGTAGAAAATCATCAACGTCAATGGTATTTATAGGCGATGACACTTCTTCTAAATATATAAAACTCCAAGAATAATAAATAATATATATAAACTGACTGACTGACATAGTGCTCTATCAACGCACAGCCCAAACCACTTGACGAATCGGGTTGGAATTTGGCATGCAGGTAGTTGGTACGAGCGATGTAGGCATTCACTAAGAAAGGATTTTGATAAATTCTACCTCTAAGGGGATAAAAATTTGTATAAATCTTCTTAGATTCAGAGAGAAAACTAGGAAGAACGAAGTTCGATAGAACAGCTTGTTTTATAATGTAATAATTTTATATATTATAATTAAAAATTTACGTTTTTTTTTTACTTTAACTGTACTGTAAGACGTTCCTGTAAAATTTCAAGATTCTGAGTTCTCGAGAAGTATCCTGCATATTTTGATTCTCTTGCGAGTTTGGAAAATTTGCGGCATAAACGGCTGTATCTTTTGGCATAGAAGTTTGATTTTTAAAAGATTCGTTACTGACAAAGGCTTTAGTTATTTTCCTTTCTAGGTACGACATCCCAAAATTATATAGACCGTAACTTACAACCAAATATTGAACGTTAAAATAAAACAGACTTATTTTTATTTAGATATAAATAAGTCTGATACTCGTAACCTTGATACTCGTAATAATGCTGTAAAATGTTCTTTTTTTATGACATTGGAAGGCAAACAAGCAGACGGATTTCCTGATGGTAAGAAATTCCCGCCGCCTAGAGACACCAAAGGTGGTAACGGTGCGTTGCCAACCAGAGGCCGGGATGTTAGGCCTCGAGCAAAAGTAAGTTCACCGGCTACCTTACCCTCCGAACCGGAACACGTCATGACGTTATGGCGGCAGGAATAGGTAAGGCGGTGGTACCAATCCGGGTGAGTCGCTGCGAAACTCTACCACCTGGTCAGATATCACGGTGTTAGTGACGGCAAGCCTATGCTCGCCTTTTACGAGCTGCCTGGCACAAGAAGACAGATGGTCTATTCTACAAAGGACCCGGACCGACACGGGGTAAATGTGGAACAGTTTGGCTAAAGTATAAAATAAAGTGTATTCTAGAAAAGTGCAAGAGTTTGCCTTAAAAAGTAAGTACCAAAATTATATAGTGGACAAGATAATTAAATAAGATTGAAATAAAGACATCTCCATTACACGTATATCCAATAGATAGCAATCAATTCACTTGAAAATATATAGCTGAAATAAAGTCAACGCGAAACAAAATCCTAAAACTTAAAAAAACGTTCCAATCTACGTCAGCACTCTAAAGCCAAATGGAACAGCAATACTCCAGAGTTCTGGGAAACGAACGACAACTATTAGAAGTGACACAAATGTATTCCTCCTGGGACGTGCCTCGTAACAAACGTACAGGCCGACAGGCTGCAGTACATGTCTCTGGTGACACATCGTGACATATGTGACATGTGTGACCTGCTTTGGTCTGCACCCAATGGCATCTAGTCGGTATTGATTTAATCTTATTAAAGAGAAGACATCATTCCTCATTTTTATTATATCTGCATTATTATTTTATACTTCATCACTAGGTGGTAAAGTTTTGCAGCGACTTGCCAGGATTAATACACCAGCCTTACCTATTCCTGGCGCCATAATGTGTTCCGGTTCGGAGGGTATGGTAGCCGGTAAACTTACTTTTGCTCGAGGCCTAACGTGACCTACGGTTGGCAACGCACCATTACCACCTTTGGTGTCTCTAGGCGACGTGAATTTTTTACCATCAGGAAATCCATCTGTTTGTTTGCCTTCCGATATTATAAAAAAAATGTAGAACGCTAGCGTCAAAGTTATTTAGATCTCCCGACGAAACCTGTTTTTATCGGGATAAAATTAAACTATCCCCCCAAAATCATATCATAACGTCGCTGCATTGTGAAAAAAATTGTGTGTGTACTTATGTAAACGCGTTAGAGTTGATACTTCTTCGGCGTAATAAGGTAAACATCTTTTTAAAAATTTTATCTTTTGCCTTATTTTACATTTGTAGACAAAATGACACTAACCATAGAAATTACTTTTACTTTGTTGGTACCTTTTTTTGAAAAACTAAAATGTTATCTATAGCTAACTTCATCATGTCGGTTTTTCGTGACGGTGTGCGCGCGCATCGTAAAAATTTACCCTCACCATTTTTTCCTAACGCGCCAAAAGAAGTATAACTTTAAAAACAAACACATTTTTGCAATTAAACTATGCCAAAATTTAAAATTTCTATTGAAGCGGCTACTATTTGAGAGACTTAGCTGAAACATGGCTTTAATTTTAAACGGGTATCCTATTATTTCATTCAGTGATAATCTGATCAAAATCGAATCAGTATTTCTGTGATAAGACAACAAACATACCAGAATTATTAAAAAGGTAAATAAATTTCAGTTATTTGCAGCATTTATTTTTCTGCAGTGCCTTTGATGTACAGATATAGCTATTTATGAAACGAACGAGAAATTTTAATTTAAAGGTTTGTTTTCCTAAATTCAATTTAAACTCTATTTTTTAATTTACCCAGTATGGGACTTGGCGTGAAGGTACATAGAGGGTAATAATAAAAAATATGTATGTTTATTTCGTTGGTCGAGTGGCTAGCGTACACGCCTTACTACACTGACCAACCGCGAGGCTCGGGTTCGATTCCCTTAATTGCTTCTAGTTATTACTTTTCATTTTTGTTTAAGAGCCTTTTATACGAAAATTCGTAACATTGTATGTAGTATCGTCTATAAATCAAAGAGTTACTTCATTTAAATGTCATACATACTTATATATTCACCCCAAGTCTCTTATGGGGTAGACAGAGAGTATCCAGTGTCAAATGTTGCGATCGTTGTAGACCTACCTTTTCATTATTCTTTTCATAGAAACGCAGAAGTTTTGGAGACTCACTAAAATTTCATAGTACCATTTTAAATTACCCAACATAATTAGCATTCAAACAAACACGGCAGCTGCAATAAATCCTCGCGAACAACATATCCGTACCTAATTTTCTGCACAAACATATTCACGTCTAGCCCTGACCTACATCCGACCAAGGGAAAACCGGTAGACGATTTAAAAACACCCTTTGTTAGATTTACGCCGCAAGGTTTCTGAGAACGCAGTCGTGAAAAGCATTCAAAACTCAACTTCCTTTACAAATAAACTTTATATAACGTTAAATAAAAGATTTGGAAGCTTTAAAGAAGTTTGTCAACCACAAAAGCTAGGAGTTTTGGTGCCATTGAATTTCATGTTGTTATTGAGTAAAATTAGTCAATTTTGGTGGCATTTTGTACAATTTTGTTCAGTGAAAGTGCACGAATGAAATAATCATAAAGAAATTAGCGTATCGTGTATTTCCTTGTTGTCGCCAAATCTCATTACATGACAAAAAAAATGTTAGTATGTGCTAAAGGCACACGAAAATACGTTTTTAAAGCAATATAAACATAATATTCGGAAAAATACTTTTTTTTCTTTCTAATACTTTATTTTTTGCTTATTCAAACCAGTTCATACTTTTTTTTCGTTAAAAAAAGTTGGCAACTGTAGGCAAATCTGCAGGAGTTCCGACAATTGGTATGCGATATATTCCATCTACCACGCAAGGGTTTCGCCGTGAAAATATGTATATCTGTAAACTTTCATTCAACCAAAAGAAAACTTTAGATTTAAAGACGCCCTTTGTTACTTTCAGGCCGCAACTTTTCCAAGAACTTTGTAGTTTCCCTTAAATGCCAATGAAAAGCATTCGAAGCTTTATTTCCTTTACAAATAAAACTTAAAACTTTGCACAAAGTCAATTAAAAGAATTGGAAACGTTTAAAGATATTGGTCTTCATTAGATAGTATTTTTCTGCGGTTTAAACCTAAATCTTTTTAGGTAACAGCGACATTTAGTCGCGGCGCTAGAATCGGATGTAGCGTTTTGCAAATTGTAGTGGCGCGGCACTATTTATTTATTTTAAAGAGATTAATAACTTTTTCGTAACAAATAAAAAATACGTTTGTTACTATGTCCCTTGGGAGGGACACGTCTATGACGTCGCAATGCCGTAACGAAAACCGTCAATTTCAGCGGCGCGGCGCCGCAACGCGCTTATGTGTTCTGGCCCTTATTGTTCAGGGAACTAATTCTCGTTATAATAACGCAACAGAATTTAGACCTTAGTTACAATAATTAACGGTTCCTATCAATTATATTTTAAATATCATAATATTTTCTATGGTTGGTCCAATTTCCTAATAAAAAAATGTTGTTCGGGATTGGTAATGTGCCCGGTTGGCGATAGGCTTGCCACCTATCACATTGTGGGACTTAGTGTCTTCGTCTAGTCGTGGGTGCCCTAGTTGTGCCTCTGCCTACCTCTTCGGGGATATGGGCGTGAAGACACTTTTTTAGTAGAATACATTTATTTCTTAGAAATACTATTTACATTGTGACCAATGTATAGTGTATATTTATGTATGTTCGTTAGGCGATTACTCCATAAATTAAGAATAAATATTAAGTTCCTTTAGCGTACAGTTGGTTAAATGTTTCAGAGATGTCCAGGTTCCACCTATGCCTACCTCTTCGGGAATTCGAGCGTGGAGACAGATACTTACTTACTTTTTACTTAACACTGTGGTCATGAAAAAACAAGGCTTAAAGCCTTCACCTGGCGATACCTCTTAAACACACTTGTACAAGTTGTTATAGATACAATCTACGCTGTATGTGTTATCTAAACATATAATAAATCTGTGGAAGGGTAAATTCTGTACATTTAAAATATTAAAAAAATAAATAGCAGAAGGTGTTACTAGATCGTTACCAAACCCAAATATGTGATCAAAAAAAAATTTGTTCGTCTGTTTGTATGTTCAGGCGTCACGTGAAAACTAACGGTTCGATTTCGATGAAACTTGGTATAATTATACCCTATTATCCTGGGCATAAATGGGATACTTATTATTCTGGAAAAATACTTAGAAAAAAATCTAAATTTTTCAGTTTTAGACCGACATCCGCGCGGAGTCGCGGGCGGAAGCTAGTTTTAAATATTTCCTCAACAAGTGCAAAACCAACGCTCTCTAGTGTCTCCTGGCTACTTTGAGTTAAAAATTACTTAACTATTTTTCATTTAGATTTAATTTAACCGATGAACGAAGCTTGAAGTTTCTTTCGAGGAGTTTTACGTATTCGTTACTCTTCGAAAGCAAAAATTTTTGCTGTTTAAATAATTTTAAATATGAGAAAATTAGAGTTTGCAAGATACATAATATACATATAACTTATAATTGACTAGTTATCATGTTTTTAACATATGGTTTCGTTATACTTTTTAAACAATAGCCAAGTTATTTTTTTAAATTATTTATCTTAGGACAAAAAGACGTGCGCAAAAGGTGTTTTTAACACAAAAAGAAGGAGTGTTATAAGCATAACGAGTCTTTGTGTAGAAACGGTTCTTGGCTACATTACATGTAGATTTTATCGGGAAACATTATTATTATTATTTGTGTTATTCTATCTTTTTTTACTACCTACTTACAGGTCGTATGAGAGCGACGTTATCGTATATTTTATGTGAGGAGATATCGATTCTCCTCACTGTTTATTCCAAAATCTAAACGGATCCCATGTAAGTGCTAAGTAAATAGCTTAAAGACCTAGCCCTTAATAAATCAGATGGTTTACATCCATCAGTCTATTATCTATTAAAGTACAAAAAACTACTTAACGTGTCACCGACAGCGACTGCAGCAACGTGCCGCGTTTACAATGATCTACACCAGCAGTCGGCAACCTTTTAGCAAGCAAAGGCCACAAGGCTGCAAAATAAACTAAAGGAGGGCCATCCTTATAATATTTACCCTAGAAGTAAACTATACGTACGTGTAATTGGTCATATACCATATAATAGAAGATCCGAATCTACATCAACTTACACCGAGCTGATAATTGAATAAACCATATTTTATAGTCAAATAAGTATATGAGCGATCTGTTATACAGGCTCCGACAAGAGCCTTTTAAAAATAGGATTTTATTTAGAACTAAAAGAGATTTATTGAGTAAAGACTTATATTAATTTACACTTGACTTAAACTGCATGTGGAATAGAAGAATAGAGCAGAAAGGGAACCGGCGGATATAGTAAGATCTGCTCTGGATGAGGACTGAGTGAAGACTGCTTGAGACTGACGGGAAGTGATAGATATTGATGTGAGATATGCTGACTGCATGGAAAAAGGGGGTCTGAGTGGAGGATGTGTAGGTGCTAGGTAAGGTATAAGGGGTACAGTGTTAGGGTATAACAGATCGTATTAATTGTGGGTTGCCTTAACAAATCCTGGACCGAATATTTTTAATTATTTAAAAAAAATATCTTTCATATTTTTTTTAAGGTGTTTTCCCCGTGTTAGTCCGGGCTCCTTTGTAGAATAGACCATCTGCCTTCCTGCCAGGCAGCTCGTAAAAGGCGAGCATAGGCTCACCGTCACTAACACCGTGACATCTTACTAGGTGGTAAAGTTTCGCAGCGACTCGCCCGGATTGGTACCACCGCCTTACCTATGCCGCCATAACGTCAGTGCTTGCTGTTGGCGTGTTCCGGTTGGAGGGTAAGGTAGCCGGTAAACTGACTTTTGCTCGAGGCCTTACATCCCGGCCTCAGGTTGGCAACGCATTATTACCACCTTTGGTGTCTCTAGGCGATGAATTTCTTACCATCAGGAAAACCGTCTGCTTGTTTGCCTTCCAATATTATAAAAAAATCTACTATTCGGGGACGAAGACAAATCCAACAAATCAATAACCATGAAAATTGGTCAAGCAGGTCTCGAGTAATAAGTGTTGTAACAAACCCGACTTTCTTTTAGATATATATACAGATTTTCAAGACATTCACAAGCCGCGGGTTGCCGACCGCTGATCTACACAGTAATACTGCTTACACATTTCATATAAACATCGTTCTGTTATCGTTAAAAACACGTAAAATTTTATGTCGCTATGAACTGACGATACATCTAAAGCTTGATCTGAGCATATTACACATGCCCATCATCGTCATGCTCATGCTCGTCGGCAAATTACGTAGAGGGAGAGCCTTTTATGTTTAGATACACAAAACTTTCTTAACGTGCATTTTCATTGCTCACTAGCCGACCCGGCGAACACGTACTTACTAACAATGACAGCTGTTAACAATTTGTATGTATTATTTGGAAAAAAATGTTTTTGATATTATACATTTGCGGATCCATTTTTTTATTTATGTATAGATTATTATTTAAAATTAACTATCCAAAACTGAATAAGAGAAATCTTAACTTGAACATATGAAAATATTATATAAATTGAAATGTCTTTTTTTGTGATTTTTTTTATTTTTTTAAATATTTATTCCAGCTTACATAACAAAATGGAAAATCTAATGTACTTTTTTCGTGATATTTTGTAGGATACTTTATTTTTTATGTCTTTTCGAAACTTGTTTTGTTTGGCCTAGCATGTACGAACTCAGATTTAAAAATAAAATCATTTAAAATTTTAATAAAACTCGTAACAACTTAAAGCATCTTTCTAGAAAACATGACGTAACTTATCAAAATATTAGAAAAAAATATAAAATAGGACTTGAATCCTCAGTAGCTCAAATGGTTAGAGCATTCGTCGGCTTGAGACGAAAGGTTACAGGTTCAAAACCTGTATTGGACGAAAATCTATCTTAGTTTAAAATTTATAGAAATTAGAAGAAATGTTTGGAACTTCACTTATTGAAATATTTTCGCCTAAGTAATCCCTAAATACAGTTACTAGAGGTATACTAAAGAACTCTTCTTGACATTTGTAAGTCCAAACGTCTTAACAAGAACAATTACGTAATGTTCTCGTCCATTTTTTTCATTAAATCGGATATAATTTAGCCAGTCTGCTCACTATTACGCTGTTCCTACATCTGACTGTCCAAAGTCCATACAAATTTACCGGCGAGAAGTTTCAAACTAACACAAAACTCATCAAGTGTCACCAATCATCATAACAAGTACCAAAACTCACTAATCACGTCCATCCATCCATAACCGTGGTGCCGTAACGCAATTTCAAGTCATTGTATACACGTATATCGAATGATCAACATCATTGTGAGCAAGTGCTACGCAGCAGGCGTCGGTGTTCCTTCGCCAACCAGCCGTGAACGGCTAATTGTAACCGTTGTATAGACTGATCAATGGAAATCAACGAGGAGCGACCAATATTCGGGTTTTTAGAAATCCGTAGCCTATTGGCCTTAAAAGGAACCAGACATAAAATAAGAATTTGTTTCATAAATTTTACGGAACTTAGCAAAATCGAATCTTTACATGCGCGGTATTATGAGCTTTTTAAAACGATATAGAGGTCCATAAACCTGTTTCTTCTTCGTTTGTTCAATATATCAACATTTCCAAATAAATAGTATACCTGGACGAGTTACACAAATTGAATCTAACCCCAAAGTAAGCAAATTAAATGCTTGTGTTATAGGTGTTAGTTAGTCAACGACTCTAATACTTAGAAATACTTAAGCAGATCGAATAAATTTAATAAACACCCAGTAATGCACCCGGTAATGCAGACATCTAAATGTCACTACACAAATGTCTGCCCCCGTCGAGGATCGCACCCGAGCCTCGCGGTTGATCGGTGTAGTTAGGCGTGTACGCTAGCAATTCGACCAACGAGGCAATGACAACTGGAATAATAGACAGAATGTGTGCTCCCTATAATTCCTAAAATAAGAGAATAAAAAACCTAAAACCAATATGTTTTAAGTCTCGATAAAACATTACAGCAAAAATTGGTTTGAATGAGAGCTGTGCAGTTTTTGAGATAAACAGCACATTTCCAAAAACAGTAAATATAAGTTTTGTAATTTTTATAAATACTTCATATAAAAAACAAAGTTATGTTGTGCTGGTGAAAAATTTATATTAATTGCGTAGTTGGAACCATTCAAGAGGGATTCCGACTGGCGCTTGTCTACTTTCTTTCATGTTGATGGCCAACAAGCAAGCGCCTCTGCTACCGGTAAGAGACAGCCGCCGCCTATAAGCACCATAGATGTTACTATTAAGTTATTTACTCTGTGCTACTAGTACATCATTATCTTATCTACTGGCAGCACTACCCTTAAGCACAACCATAATAATAAAGTGGAAAGAATAATCAAGTAACCTAAGTTGATAGATTACCCCCCGTGTTGGTCCGGGCTCCTTTGCAGAATAGACCATCTTCCTTTCTTGCCAAGCAGCTCGTAAAAGGCGAGCATAGGCTTATCATCACTAACATCGTGACATCTAACTAGGTGGTAGAGTTTCGTAGCCCGGATTGGTACCACCGCCTTACCTATTCCTGACGCCATAACGTCATGACGTGTTCCGGTTCGGAGGGTAAGGTAGCCGGTAAACTTACTTTTGCTCGAGGCCTAACATCCTGACCTCAGGTTGGCAACGCACCATTACGATCTTTGGTGTCTCTAGGCGGCGTGAATTTCTTACCATCAGGAAATCCGTCTGCTTTTTTGCCTTCCTATAACATAAAAAAAACACATCGGGCGGTGGGGTCGTCCCATGCCGTCACCTACAAACCTAGTGAAACACATTGAACACGTGCATCCAATGATTGACATTATTATAAACAGGTGCTACACAGCAAGCGTCGGCGTTCTGGCGTCATCAAGGCGTGAAGGTCTATCTAATTTGACCCCTCTGGGCTGATGAACGGAAATCAATGAAACGTAACTAAAATAAAAGCAATATACCCGGTTCGCACAGGCCAATTATATTTTCGATACATTAAACTTTCGAGTAACATGGTAGTTTTGGGTAAGCCACATCAAAAAATTTGAAAAATTGGATTTTTCCAATTTTCTATTAAAAAAAAATTGGTCGGGATTGGAAATGTGCTCGGTTGGCGATAGGCTTGCCACCTATCACATTGTGGGACTTAGTGTCTTCGGCTAGTCGTGGGTGCCCTGGTTGTGCCTCTGCCTACCTCTTCGGAGATATGGGCGTGAAGATACTTTTTTTTTCACATCGAAACGAGATGTTGAGTTCCGGCAATAGACTTAGTATAATTCTTCCCCAACCCCATACCCCAACTGTGATAATACAGTCGAAATGGGAGCGCTACGGAAAATCACTTGTCTCTTGACACCATACCCTCGGTCTCCCAGCAAGGGACTTCCCTACCCACCTTAAGCAAAAATAACTGATTGCCAACTTATGCTATCCACCCATATAAATGAGAAAGTCTGTTTACCCATCACGCTTTCACAGTTAAACCGCTGGAACGATTTTGAATGAAATTTGATATTAATTTAGTTTAGTTCAAACATAGGGTACTTTTTTCAAAAATCAACCCCCAAAACTTAGTATTATGAGAAACCACCTCATGGAAAGTGATGTTGTAGTCAAAGATGGAGGGTAGTATTAAGCATCATTGACTTTAACTTTGGAAACATCCACATTGTACGCAAATAGCAAATCTTGAAAGATATAAGAGGCTACTGGTTCTTATACGTGATGAAAACTTCTAGGAAAATCTTTTCTTCGCTAACGAAGTCACAGGTAACCAGCTAGTTAACAATGACAAAAAAAGTAAAAATAAGTATCTTCACGCCCTTATCCCCGAAGAGATAGACCGAGGCACAACTAGGGCACCCACGACTAGCCGAAGACACTAATTCCAATGTAATAGGTGACAAGCCGATCGCCAACCGGGCGCATATTATACTATTTTTATTTATTAGAAAACCCAAATCTTCTTTTGTTGCCCGACCCGGGATTCGAACCCGGGACCTCATGCATTCAAGTCCAACACCTGAACCACTAGACCAGAGGCGACTTAGTTAACAATGATCTGCATAAAACTAAATTCTACTGACGTAACTAGCTTGCTTTACGGCAGCGCACATCGCTAACGCAAGGGTAATTTTACACAAATTTATAACAAAGCTCTAAGCGAGATTCTCCATAATCACTATAATGTAGGTTATCTAGCTGGGAAACACAATCTCGTAATTGCAATTTAGTAGAGCAACGAGATATTAGAAATCCTGTAAGGATTTTTTCTGTTATTTATTCTGAGTTACTAGTAGTTTGTTTTTTTAGGATATTGGAAGGCAAACAAGCAGACGGATTTCCTGGTAGTATGAAATTCACACCATCTAGAGTCACAAAACGTGGTAATGATGCGTTGCTAACCTTAGGCCGGGATGTTAGGCCTCGAGCAGAAGTAAGTTGACCGGCTATGATACCCTTCAAACCGGAACACGTCATGACGTTATGGCGGCAGGTATAGATAAGGCGGTGTTACCAACCCGGGTGAATCGCTGCGAGACTCTACCACCTAGTCAGATGTCACGGTGTTAGTGACGGTAAGCCTATGCTCGCCTTTTACGAGCTGCCTGTCAGGAAGGCAGATGCTCTATTCTGCAAAGAAGCCCGGACCAACACGAAAAAAAGTAGGTAAGTGAATAAACATAAAGCTAGGCTCATGGTTCACTTGGTTTCATTTGATTAATTCAAACAACTAAATGTTGGTCAAACTAAGTAAATGTCACTGTTAACGCTATTAAGAAATCAGTCCTTTGTTACTGATCCCACCAGACTGGTAATAGGAGTTGTAGACGGTTGTAAACAATGGTTGCATCCTTCTGGACTGCAGTTTGAATCTAAATTTAATAATAGTCGAAAGATATAATTAAAACTATAATTGTGTTGGAAGGAGTGTTTACAGCTGTCCAAAGCTGTAAAAGCGTGAGCCGACCTTAAATCAACGAATGCTACATGAGTAGCATAGTTCTGAAATCAATAACTGACAGCGTACATCCTAATCTCAAGACAAATGCTGGGCTAACATTCATATTTTCTAAATCACACTAGACACTAACTATTTCGACTTTTAATGTCGCCTCGTTTGAATGTTCGATCAACTTATAAAAAAATCTAAATCTTCATTGCTGGGCCGACATGTATTTACTCTCAGTACATTCGCCTGCTTGACATATTAGCGCATGTTAGCGCTTTTTCTGTAATAATAACAAAACTTTCGTCCGACTGGACTTGAACCCGCAACCAACACTCGCAGAACATACTTAACCATCTATACTACTAAGGATAAACTTCTGAGTAAAGGAATTACGCTTTTAGTTAGCAAAACTTTTCTTTCCTAAAAATTTTAAAACTTCCGATATTTTTATTATAAAATCCCACCAACACATCTGACGAAAATCGTTTCATGAAAGTACAGTACATGAATCACAATGTTCACGTTACTGATTAAAAAGACACCTGTCATACACCGTAACCATGTGAAAGAAGCACCTGACTCGCAAATGAAACGTCGGGCTTCGAGGACCCAATAAAGCGAAATGTACGAGCTTTCTTGGAATGTGCATTTAAGGTTTCCACTTCGTATATTAAGTTTGAGTTTTATAACCGTCTGCAATGGGTATTAGGTATCGTTTCAAAGTTCTATATTTATGAAGTATAACCTAGAAGCCGCAGAAAAAAAAATTGATGGGACATGAACACAATTTCCAGAGTACTAGATTTAATAGGAAGAGTGTCATAGGCAAATTAAGCGTAGTACTATTACAAAAGAACCGATGTCAATCTCAATAATTATGTTATGCTAAGTACAAACAAAGAGTATTATTTTCCTTGACTTTCTTGGATTTCCATTTGACTTTTAGACTAAGAAGGATAATTTTTAAAAGAACATTTTTTGCCGGCGTCAAGATATGACTATCCCAATGTCATAAAGTATTTTCTGGTTTAATAAACATGTACGTCCGGTCAGGTATTGATAGATAGCAGACCTTAACGATATTAGTAGCTGCTTACCATCACCTTACATATTCTTGTCGTCAGTAGCGTCGATATTCACTGTTCTATGGTCATGGACAGGCTATGACTTAAGGTTACAGCTAATATGTTGTAACGCATCTATAACAAATATGGTATCTATAGTCGACATTTTTCTAATACTGCCATTTATAAACATCATAGATATTATCAGAAGGCAGCCTTCGCTATCACACATCAAAAAACATTTAAAAAAGGCATCTCCATGAGACTGCATAATTTTACCCAATTATTAAACAAATTACAACACTTTGCAGCATAGTTTAAAAATAGCCTACAAATAAAAACCAATATTGAATGAAAACTGATTTAAATTTTAAATGAATTCCAACTTCCACGAAACCACAAGCACTGCAGAATTTACCGTTAGTCGCACTGATGTCCGAACTAAAACAATATTAACGTATTCCAAATCCGACTTTATTACAAAGCCATACATTTTAATTTAAATTACCGGGTCAGTAATCATCAGTAATGCTAAGTAAGATAGTTCTAATTCAATATTTCATAAACATGGAAGCCAATTCTGACACACATTGTTCATTCTTATTTTCGACTAGCTGTTTACCAGCGACTTCGTCTGCGGAGATTAAATTTTTATTCAACTATTTTGACCCCCATCATAGTTGTTGGAGGTCAACTTTAGGCAAAGCCTCTACTGCCTTATTAATAAACTCGGAGTAAAGTACTCCAATGTATAACCTGGTATCATAGTATTTATTACAATGTGATACAGACTATAATACCAACTTAATTTTACTCCTACCTTAGTCCGTGTTTATTAACAAAACATCTACCGTCTTATTAATAAACGTGGACTAACGTAGGAGTGAAATTAAGTTGATATTATAGTCTATATCACATCGTAATAAAGACTATAATACGTGGTTGAACCTTGGCGTACTTTACACCGTATTTATTAATAAGACAATTAGAGGCTAGAGGCTATGTTATAACTCGAATCTCTAACTGCATGCATATCAAATTTCAACAAAATCGGTACGGCAGCTTTGGCGTAAAAGTGTAACAAACAGACAGACTTTTGTATCTATGTAATCCTTTTTCAATTTAATAGGAACAAAAGAGGTGGAACGTTGTAGACATGTTAATTTATACAGAATAGACAAACTAATCTACAGATTGAAAAGGAGGAGAGTGATAACTTACAAAAAGCTAACTTTTCTGCGTAGCAGAATTACCACCATTTTATGGAAAAATGGTTTATTTAAAATGCACAATGTAATTAAAACAGTATTACGACATCGATCTTCTTATTAATGTAACTGTTACAAGGCCGTGCATTCGCTCGATTCTTTATTTCACATAAATAAAACTAAAAATAGAAACAATGAATTCACGCAAATGAAATAAATTATCTTCACGCCCTTATCCCCGAAGAGGTAGGAAGAGGCACAACCAGGCACCAACGACTAGCCGAAGACACTAATGCCCGATTTCACCAAGAGCCCCTATACTTTAGGGGACCTTTTAACGTTACTTATGGGACTGTTTCCATATAAAACAGTCCCCTAAACTACGTTAAAAGTCCCCTAAAATATAGGGGCTCTTGGTGAAATCGGGCATAAGTCCCACAATGTGATAGGTGGCAAGCCTATCCCCAACCGGGCACATATCCAATCCCGAGCAACGTTTTTTCCTTAAATTAGAATGACAGTAAAAACGATTAACTTACATAAGAAAATTTAAGAATCGAATGTATAACCTATAATATGTACTTTCTTAAATAGCCATTTTTTAATCCACAATGTGGTAGAATATGTGTAGAATGCATAAATAATTTTCTAATAACTTTTTAACACACACATTTCGCTTTAAACTTAAATGTTACGTCGTCGAAGTATGCAAGATATATAAAGGTTTCATTATTATGCAAGAAATATGCCTTTTTAACTGGTGTTAATAGTTTCATCGCAAAAAACGGTTTCGATTACAATAAGTACGTCATCTACTCACATAAAAATTAAGTATTTTCATGGAATTTTATTATTAGGTCTAGACTTGGTGACAAAAAGACCTTGGAAGTACACTCTTTCAAATACATAAAAATAAATTTAAATCAGTTCAGAAAAGTATCAGGGCATCCAGGGCACCCTCGACTAGCCAAAGTCACTAGGTTACTAGCCTATCGCCCACCAGGCACATATCCAATCCCGGGCAACAGATTTATTAGAAAATTGGAAATACCACATTTTCTTTTTTGTTGCCCGACCCGGGATTAGGGTTGGACTTGAATTCATGAGGTCCCATGAAGTCAAGTCCAACACTAAATCTAATAAGGTGGCATTCATTGAGTACCGAAATATAATATAATAGGAGTGTTATGTACCTAAACATTGGGCAGCGATTTAAATATTACAAATGCTGATTATTTCTGCTGATTTCTACTAAGAAATAATAAAACAGTGGAAATTAGTTATTACTATTTATTTAATTTTCATTCTTAACTCATTTACTAATTCAGGACTAAATCTAAACATATTTAACTGACACTTTTATTTGAGATAATCTGTTAATTTCGAAACAAGCAATTGAATGAAATATAAGTTTATTTTCATGCACTAAAACTGTCGAATTTATGCTAAAACTTTCAACTTTTGCAATAACTCGCTTGAACTGCGGCCGCATTTCCGATGCGACACTATTAACATAATTAAACTCCATAAAATTGCAATAATGGAACAGATCTTTTTCTTCAACTTCAGCTGAACATAGCCAATACACGCAAATTTATCTGATTTTACTTTTTTTTTTAAAATTTTAAACAAGTAGAATAGAGTTTTGGCGCCATCGAGAGAAAAGATTGTCGAAGTTTTTTCATAATTATTAAATTTCGTGTTAATATTGAGTGAAATTAGTCAATTTTGGTGGCATTTTGTACAATTTTGTTCAGTGAAAGAGCACAAATTTAATAATCACGAAGAAATTAGCGTACCGTGTATTACCTCGTTGCCGCCAAATCTCATTACATGAGCTTGAGTAAACAGGCTACCGCTTTACCCAAGAGCCTGACATGACTAACTGACGACTTACCACTGATGACTAATTATAATTAATTGAAATTGATATAAAATTCGATGCAAATTTCTACTTGATTAATGGTTAAATACTAACGTGAAGGCCAAAACCTAAAGAAAGAAAGAAAAGTATAGATTTAATAAACATCATAGTTTGTGCTATGTGAACGAACACATAGATAAACAAGAATAAAGCTAAATTATTTTAAGGAGCGTTTCAAAATAATACCACAATATTTTCTTTGATTTTTTTTTTAATCTTCAACTTAGTGCCTATTGTATTATTAGTTTAGTACTATCTAATGTATTAAGTTCTACTTTTGTAGAAACTGATTTTTTTGGTGTACAACAAATATATATAAATAAATAAAATGTACATAAAAACACTTCACAAAATCATACACAATAACTTGACACATTCATACATCAGAATGACTACCTATCTACTTTACTACTTACCTAAATGGATGTGCGTTACAATTTTTTTTTATAACATTGGAAGGCAAACAAGCAGACGGATTTCCTGGTGGTAAGAAATTCCCGCCGCCTAGAGACACCAAAGGTGGTAATGGTGAGTTGCCAACCAGAGGCCGGAATGTTAGGCCTCGAGCAAAAGCAAGTTAACCGGCTACCTACCTCCGAACCGGAACACGTCATGAGGTTATGGCGGTAGGAATAGGTAAGGCTGTGGTACCAATCCGAGTGAGTCGCTGCGAAACTCTACCACCTAGTAGGATGTCACGGTGTTAGTGACGGTAAGCCTATGCTCGCCTTTTACGAGCTGCCTGGCACAGGAAGGCAGATGGTCTATTCTACAAAGGAGCCCAGACCAACACGGGGAAAAATGTATACAACTAAAATAAAACTAGTTTAGCAGTGGTATGTTAAGTGTCTTATTTGTAACCAAAGAAAAAAACTTCTAAATTACAATTCCAACAAAACTGCAAGGTGTACACAAAAGAAGTAAAATCCATTTCCGTAAACATGTATTTATTGAAATAATATGTATGTTTAAATCTCGAAATCCCATAACCGCGTGAACCATAGCGTTAAATAGATGTATTATTTGTCAATTTATCGTCGGAGCGTCCTTGAACCCCACAACGTTTTAGCTTTCCATGTGGAACTTCACTCACGATTTAGTTCAATTTAGTTACCGCCCAGAGTATACAATTCCTCACTAATGACATGTCAATTAGTTTCAATCAAGTCACAAGTTTGGTTATATTTGAATTAGTTTATGAACACTGAAAATAGCAGAAATTGGTCTTTCGGGCGGGCAGATATTTACGAAAACCTTAGTGAATCGGAAACCGGAACAGACGGTCGAACGCACGAAAAAAAATCCAGCAGGAGGAGGAGGCTCCTTGGAGTGTAAAAAAAGGAAGCATCTTTACGCCCGTATCCCCGGAAAAGGTAGGCAGCTTGTAAAGCTAGAACCAGGACATCCACGATTAGACGAAGATACCACTTAGTTTCGCAGTGTGGTAGGTGGCCAACTGGCCCAATAAGACTGGAAAAATCATATATAACCTTTTGAACCCAAAGTAAGCAAATCATATGTTGGGTGCCAATTCATGATACGAATACAGATTACCAGACCCAAAACACAGTACGTTTCTTCGCCTGTTGGAAATCAAACCCGAGCCTAGCCAATGGTCGGTGGCGTAAGATGAGTACGCTAAACCCTCGGCCAACGAACACGGAAGTAATGATCGAGGGCCCTAATCTTTTTTGTGAGAAAAGACAGAGAACACTTCCAGATCAGAAAAATACTAACATTTAACAAAAGCTTGCGCACGATAAAGACATGCAAAAAGGAACCAAGTTATGAGGTATTTAGTTAAACGAGTGATATTTCACAGATATTTTCAAGAAACTGACAACGCCAGCATAACATGTTATGCATAGGGTTGGAATAAAAAAAATAGACACAGCCCATGTAAAACTTTAGCATAAATCGCAATTTATGAGCTTGACAACATAAAGCTCAACACCATCTGCGTAACTCACAAAGGAATTAGCGTGAAGATTATGTGTTTGTGGAAGTTTTATTGGTACTTTTACATGTTCAATCGCCTAAACGTGACGCAAGTTTCGATTCGAATCGAAAGAGAGAAACTTCAAGTAAGCGGTAGAGACAAAAAGTTTTAGTATTAAAAGACAGTTGTAGAACAAAAAAATATTGAATTAATCCACAAGAGGACTTTAATAATAAACTCTTATATAATTCAGTGTCCTTTCAGTGTTGGAGCTGCTTCGCAATTCCGACCTACTGCAGTGGAACAACTGCAATAAATAAAACGCTGAATGTAATTATACAGCAGAACAAACTGAAAAAGCTAACTTCGCTGAAACATTGAATCTATTTCCGCATTTTATTGGATTAGGAAAAAAAACATTAACGTTAAAAACTGGTGCTTTATTTTTTTTAGTATACTTAGCTTTCGCAAAACAGCCTGTTAATGTAAGACGGTGAACGAAAAGATAGTGGAAGAATGATACGAGTGAAAAAGTGATCTAGCTCAAATGATATGATGAGTAAAACTCTTAAGGGACGAGCTAACACGCCTATAAAAAAGATTACAGTGATTTCATTTCTAATCTATATAATATAAAAAATGTCCCCATTTCGCGTGATCATCGCATTACGCGAGAACGAATAAACCAATTTAGCGAATTCCTTTTTTCTTGTGTTGGTAATTGTCAGAAAGGTCACGTGAAGCGAAAACCGGGAAAATTGCAGGGAAAATAGAAAAAACAACTTAATTTTTCCCTATATACAAACTGTTAGTGATTTTATGCGAAACGAAGTCCTCGAGTTGACTAGCAAAATGAGTATCAAATACCAATAAAATAGTATCAATTAAAGTAAGAATATTAGACTAACAATACATTTATATACTGCCAATCTTAATAACCTATCTACAATTAGAGATAGGCTAACTTTTTGGTAAGTATCAGTCGGTCTACTAATTCACAGAAGGTCTATAAAATAAGTTACATTGGTCGATAGTCCAACGAGACATTTTTATGTCAATTCTCCTAAGTGTCACCACAGTCCAAACATTTCATGCAAGGATAAAAATTCACAGAAGGTCTATAAAATAAGTTACATTGGTCGATAGTCCAACGAGACATTTTTATGTCAATTCTCCTAAGTGTCACCACAGTCCAAACATTTCATGCAAGGATAAAAACGGCAGCTATCTCCCAAAACGACCAACATATTTTTATAGAAACTCGATAACAATAGCACATATGATACGGACAGTCGTCGAAGTGGTATAACGGGAGGTACATCGATACCTTTCAATCTACAAAACATCCGCAATGAAACGGGGATTTTCAGACCTGCCGTAAAACTGAACAGTCCTACTAAGAGTTTGTCATTGTATAGAGCGAGTTCACTCGATTTTTTGCCAAAGGAATATGACTGTACTACCACATGCTTATAGAGGTTCTAGACCGTTGTAAATACTCTTTGTAAAAACACTGGTTTGCATTCGTCTGGACCGTAGATTTAATCCAAATTTCTAATGGGAAGATAGAAACATAGTTGCCTCTAAGGTAACCTTTGTTAGAAGTTTTTTTTTTTTGAATGACTAATTTGTTGCTAATCTCGCGATTTTATGCAACTTCACCGAGATTTAAGTTTGTTAGAAGGCGTGTTTACGTCCCTCTAGAACCCCTTGAATGCAGATGTGCATAGATAGTAATATTAATTGTGTTATTGTTACAAACTTCGTGCGGACTGGTACTATTATTACATGCCAAAATGACATTTTGTCCGCTATTATCTAGTTTGAAAAGCTCTACTATTCTACTATTCAAACCGGATACAGGCTGATATATTATAACTGATAAACTTATAATACGATTAAGACAATCCATGGATCATAATTTCACATTATTGTGTACCATATTAAACGAATGAGCAGAAAATATTATACCTAGTAAACAATAGTACATACTAATAAGTCATCGCCAAGAAAAAAATCGCTATTTAACAGTTTGCACAATGCAAAATTCTTAAATTTTTATCGAAACTTGGTGTAACGTCTACTGAACATTAGCGTGTAATGCAGCCGTTGGAACGGTTCCGTATATGTGTATGGGTATCCATGAACATTCCACAAGACTTTAAAAAAATAAGCAACACCTTATTGACAAAAATTGTAGTCAGAGGCTAACAGAACACACGAATACCACAGATGAAATAAAAAAGCTACAATATTCCTTAATACGTAGTTCTATGCTAAACATTCTCTAAGGACGCATTCAACATGCAATATTGAAGCAGAAGTGTGGTCCCGAACGCTAAGCACTCAACTTGATGAGCCGTTCGCCAGGGTTGACATTTACCTACCTGTTTTTATTAAATATAATGGTCGTTAATTTCTAGTTTTATTCTTCAGTGCTTTAAGAAAATTCATTATGTATCAAATCCGCTTTACACTTTCATGTACAATTACACTTAAGATGATTTAATTAGCAAAATCAGTTGCTAAAAAAACAACAAAATAATGTGACAAGTAAATGTTATTTCTAACGAGCAGCCAGCACCAGCTACGCTTCCTCATAAATCCCGCAATCTATAAAAAAAAAACACGCGTCAAAATCAAAGTGCAGTTTTAAAGATCTAAGTACCCGTAGAGACAGACAGCGGAAAGCGGCTTTGTTTTACACTGCGTTTGCGATGCGAAACTTAATTTTTTAATCAAATTGAGTTTTTTAACGAAAATCATCATTTACTGTTAAGTTTTACACATGTGTGTATATGGTTTATGGTTTATTTAACAAATAAGGTACCGGAGCCTGATAATCACACAGAACCTTGGCACTCACTAAACAAGTGATATAAAACAGGGCAGAATATTAGTGGAGAGTTTTCTAATCGGAGAAGATTCTATTGGAAACAGGGAATCAAGTAAGAGAGTAATAATGACATAGACGAATTTATGTGTATACAAGCTGTTGACACGGCATTGCTCGCGTTGTTAACGGTCCCATAGGAACATTTCTTCAAGATAAAAACTATCATATGTGTTAATCTAAGTTACCCTCTATATGTGCTAAGTTTCATGAAAATAGGTTCAGCAGTTTTTGCGTGAAGAAGTAACAAACATACAAACTTTCGCATTTGTAATATTAATAGGAAATGGGATCTCGTGTAGAATAAGTTTTCTACCTAATACCTGTGTGCATAGTTTTATTCATATTTATATTGTATTTTATCAGTGATATTGGTACTCTTATCAAATGGGACAAACCATTATCGTTATCTTTCATGACTCAAACGTTTTATATATTATACTTGAAATACAATATTGCAATTATGAGAATAAAAATGAATACATACTTAATACAGCAAACCCGGACTAACACGGGAAATTTTTACGGGTATAGACCGTTTGCCTCTCTGTCAGGCAGCTCGTAAGAGACGAACACGGGGTAATATACAGGTTTTTATTACCCTGAACACTGGTGGTCGAGTGCTTTGCAGCTACAGGTTTATCCATCGCCTTACCTATTCCTGCCACTGTCATTTTCATGGTAGGTAATGGCGGGTAACGCGCTGCGAAATTCTACCAGCTAGACCAGATATCACGATGTTACTGACGGTAAACCTATGCTCGCCTTTTACGAGCTACCTGGCAGGAAGGCAGATGGTCTATTCTGCAAAGGAATAACAAATAACTTATATTGCCTCCTACGGCTAAGTGGTTAACGTACACGTCTTATGTCACCGGACATCCGCGGGGCTGTTTCTATTCCCGACAGGGACAGGCAATTATGTGATGAATATAGAAGTGGGTGCCTTGGTCTGGGTGTCTTTGGTAACTTTATTGCAGCATCTTATCCAGTATCAGCAGCGTTGACCACATAACAGCAGCACATAATTTTTTGTGTGCACTTTGGGGTTAGTTCTGTATAATTTCTAAAGTCCATACTCTTAGTCTACCGCTTAAGGAACTAAGCGTGAAGATATGTATGTATCGACGTATTTTTAAAGTTTTTGTTAATGGAAGAATTAATAGAATCCATTGAATAAAATTAAACTCAAAGTTATTTATTACAGCAAAACAAAACATTCCTTTTCTTTTTACATTATTAGGATTAATTTTAATCCTGGAACCAATGGTTTGAGTTTTCGGGGATTAAAATCTTATCATCAGACTCAAAGTCGATCAACTTAAGATGACGTAAGAATACGGGATGTAAAGATTAAACTCATTTTCGTATCGAATTCAAATATGTATTATCTATATATTGATACGTGATGCCTACACTTTGAACCCTTTTTTACGAAAATTGCGCTAACGGAGGAGCGTAAAATTTGGCACACTTGAAGTTTATGTGTAGGAGAAGTTCGGAACGCTAATATTGTTCAATAATAATAATGCTTATAAAGTACATTCAATCAATAAATAAAACATTACCTACAATACCATGCATTTGACACACACAAACAAAAACATTGATGACAACAATAAAATATCACAGATATTTATTATGGTCGAATTTCGACCAACAGGCGACCATCAGTCATATATAAACAGCGAAAGACAAACAAGGAAAATCTTGAAACATTTCGTTAAGGTTAACTTTTTTTCATCTTAAATGTACATATCGAAATTTGCTCTTATAAAAATTGAGGCAAGTGGGTCTCCCTGAAGGCATGCAATCACCTCCAACAACGGTCGTATGCAACACCGGTTACGGACAACACATGATTGATATAAAATGCGTTATGCTTTTCATGAAGGCTTAATTCATTGTACCTAGTACGGGAACCTAAGCGGACATTCAGAGAGTTACTCAGGCTTGTCAGATTATATGATTTGGGAGATAACTTATATCATCGTTGCACATCTCCAATCTCTATATAGGGCCGCCGTTCATGAACAGTAAACTGTTTATTTATAATCGAGCATGTCTGATTAGGTTACGTTTATTACAAACTTATTAATAGTAAGTATACATATATTTAAAATAATCTAACTATTTTATCGTTACTTACGGGAGTAAGAGGGTCAGAATGTTTTGAAAAGCAAGTCACCTACGTTAATTCGCTATTACGGCAAAGACTTGTTAATTATTTGCATTCTTTTATTGACATATTTTCTTCGGTCCGGGTCCGCTAACTAGTATAGGCCAACTGCCACTCTGCCAGGCAGCCCATAAGAGGCAAGTACGAGTAAAATTTAGGTAATCACTCGCAAGACAAGAAGGTAGCCGGTAGACTCGCACAATAGGTCTAACATCCGGACTACTAGACAGCGACGCACCTGTAACATCTATAGTGTGTACAGGCCACAGTTATCTCTTATCATTAGGTGAGCCATGTGTTTGTTCGCTAAAATTTCATAAAAAAAATCCATATTCGGAGACACATTACGTATAGGTACATAAGTGTCTTCACACTCATATCCCCGAAGGTAGTAGCTTAACCGGGGCACCCACGACTAGAAGAAGACACTAAGTCCCACAATGTGATAGTTGGCAAAACAATCGCCAACCGGGGCCTGTATCCAATCCGGGGGTACTATATTTTTAATAAAACACACACATTTTCTATTATTTTTTTTGCCTGACCCGAGGATCTAACACGGGACCTCAAGAACTCAAGTCCGACGCCGGACCGCTAGACCACAAAGGCGATTCCTATTATCAATATCTGATGCGCTTGCGTATGATTAAGTGACTATAATTATTTTCTACCCTTTTGGAAATTTGCCCATCGCTAAGATATAAATTTCACACGCCCGTTTCTCTCCATCTAACGGACAAATTTCAATCACTCTACTGCTCGGTGGAGTAACTGCACATTTAGCATCCTAGACTCCCCTACAATTGCAATTCGATAGTTAGCTCAGCACTATTCGATTGGAATCTATACCGCGAACAACGTAGGTACTCAGGTAAAGTGGATCGATAAAAGTAATATCAGAAATGGCGCATTTGGGTCAATCAATAAGACAACGCATCAATGCTGATCGACCGACCACTGTAACCAGTTACCGTCAATCATGGTCTATGCCAGACATCAGGTCATTGACATTTGTAATGACAGTTCGCAAAATAACCCGAAAACCGGTTTGATAAGACTAACACCGGACTACAACGGTGAAGCAATACTTTGTAATTCCTTAAAACGAAAACCGGAATGTAAGATTGAATACATCAAAGACGAATAAAACTTGATATTTATTTGTGAATGCCTAAACCTTTGATGATATTAAGCTTCCTGTTCCTAATTTTTCTTTCAATCGTTTCCTTAGCACTACATAGTATAAAACAAAGTTGCTTCCTCTGTCCCTATGTCACTTTGTATGCTTAAAGCTTTAAAACTACGCAACGGATTTTGATGCGGCTTTTTTAATAGATAAAGTGATTGAAGAGGAAGGTTTATATGTATATTTCATAGCCGTTCGAAACCAGGGCGGGCCGCTAGTTTGATTATAAAAGAATCTAAGTTTTTATACACCTAGCTACGGAAAACAATGGTACCAATTTGCAAATCATTGCAGATTGGTACCATTGTTTTCCTGCTGCCATAACATCAGTGCTAGTAACAGTCTTATTGCGGTTACAAGGATAAGCCGACCAACAAACTACCTTAAGCTGGAAGAAATTTATTATCTACTTTAAGATTGGCAATGCAACTTTGGTTCACAATTTTCAGTAGTTTATAATTCCATGACCGTTTTCAAGTCTGGTTCAAATGAAATCAAAGTCTGATATTATGTGTGGTTAAAGGAAGACATAGGAAGTATACCGGCAAAGCAGACTCATTGAATGTAAAAGGAAACATGCCAGATATTCACGATTATTTATGGCAAGGACGAATTAACCAAAGACCCTTTTGAGCATGTCGTAGTTGAAAACGAAGGGAAGCTTGGGACAAACACAATTTATCCAATTTAGGGGCGTTTTAAAAAGAGACATCAGCAATTTTATGCAAATATATTAAATTTAGACTTTTAAGGGCACAAAAAAGGTAAGGAAAATTGAATAAAGCAGCCAGGTCGCAGAATAAAATTCATTTTCACTTGTATTTTAATCCCCGCTTTTGACGTCTGCCGTCATAAATTCTAGTGTTATCTGAGACTCGCAAAACCTGAAACACTTTATCAGTCGTTTTTACAAAAATACATGAAACTTCTGTATAATTACGATGGACTATTTAAAGAGAAAACTCAAAAATTTGTAGGTTTTTAAGCATTAAATAAAAAACAAATTGGAGGCTCTCTTGCTGGTAATCAAACCGTCGCCTATTGACTTGGGAGGAAAATAGGTACAAGTACAAGTTTACCAGCTTTACTTAGACAGGAAACGTATTATGGCGAGAACGAACGCTATTGCAACAGGAACGTGAACGTAATAAGAATAAGACCCTAAACGTGGTCTAAGTTTCTTCCCTAAGCGTGACACGTGACTGACAACAACACCAGTAAAGACCATCACAAAAGCTGTCTTTCATTAAAAAAAGGCACAAGGTTACCGGCGGTAAGAAATAACTCATCCTTTCGTTCTCGCATAGCAATGAATAGCAAAGGCTGAACTTGTGTACGGTTTTCACACAAAAAGGTGTGTCTCCGCCGACGACCAATGAACGGTTGCGCCCGGACAGCTGTGGAATCACCTGTCAAATAAATTCCGACACCCCACTATGCAGAATTCATGAATGAAGGACACTAGTTTATTGGAAAATTTACGTAATTAAATTGTTTTAAACATTTACAACATTTTTTTATGACATAAGAAGGCAAACAAGCAGAAGGATTTCCTGATGGTAAGAAATTCACACCGCCTAGAGACGCAAAAGGTGGTAACGGTGCGTTGCCAACCTGAGGCCGGGATGTTAGGCCACGAGCAAAAGTAAGTTTAGCGGCTACCTTACCCTCCAAACCGGAACACGTCATGACGTTATGGCGGCGGGAATAGGTAAAGCGGTAGTACCGATCCGGGTGAGTCTCGGCGAAACTCTACCACCTAGTCAGATGTCACGGTGTACATCGGACGGACAGTAAGCCTTTGCTATCCTTTTACGAGCTGCATGGCAGGAAGGCAGATGGTCTATTCTGCAAAGGAGCCCGAACCAACACGGGGAATGTTATGAAACATATAAAATGTTTTTATACATACTAGATTATGTTTAAATCTACGCCCATGCTAACTACACACTATGACACTACACTATGTCCAAACGCAAACTAATACAAATATAACACTGTGTCGTGAAAAAAAGGACAAACATACTTTCCAACTTCTAACTAGGGTTACATCACTTCATATTTGACAGTTTAAATCAATATTAAATGTAACTCGGGAATGTGCAAGTGGCCCTAAAGCATTTAAAGCTTAACCCCCGAAAAGCGACGGGTGCTTGCGGTTTTTTTATACACTTACGTTTAAATTCAGCAACATGGTTTTAAAATTACGCACAGTTAACCTCAATCACATAATTATGGCACTTAACTGTGCTATTTGAAAAAATACACACTTTTTAAAGAGGGTTATTTAAAAAGTGTGCACATATATAACCGAATTCCACCAAATGCTGACGGTAAAGTGTAGAGTTTAACTTTGCATTTGATACTCTTTTCTTAATCCTTAACCGTCTCATTAATAAACGTAGACTAAAGTAGGAGTAAAATTAAGTTGATATTATAATGTGTATCACATTGTAATAAAGACTATAATACGAGGTTGAACCTTGGCGTACTATACTCCTTGTTTATTAATAAGACACTAAGGGACCTGGTTTGAAGACTTACACACGTATTATTAAAATTCTAAAACTTGTGTTTGCCACCACCAAGCTAGGTACAGAAAGCTACATAAAATGACCATAAAAGTACCGAGCAATCTTAAGATCACCTTGAAACGTTCATACATGGGTCACAATACTGGACGCACTAAAGCCTGTCACACATGTAGCTATAATATATATTAATATGAACTATAGCAAGACATATTTCAATATATTTTCTATACAAATATTCAAGCGACCGCACACGCAACTATTTAATATATATTTCTATGACGCCACCAACGAATATATTATTGCATATTAATACATATTACTGGATATTATGGTATAGCGTGCAAACGCTAGGCCGACCATCAATGAATGAGGACAAAATATACCTAGTCTTGCCATAAATATTGTAATAAAGAAAAAAAATATTTTTTTAACTGCAAATAACATATATTACTTTTACAGTGTGTTAGTTTAATACATAAA
>NJDD01000360.1:716030-726862 GCA_002245505.1 Calephelis nemesis
TTTACCTAACCTTTTTACACTGAAAACTAAAGAGGTCACGTAAGCCTTGATCAGCGACTTTCAAAGTAAAGAATAGTTGAATTTTGTTTTACAACATTTGTATGAAAGCGGGCCGCATTGTCGCTCCCCTGGAGAGGCTAATTTTCGAGGGGCTAACTTCACCTTCATGTAAATAGACGTAGGAGACTAAGGCAATTCAGCGATTAGAGTAAGTATATGTACACATGCCTGAATACAAAATTTTGTCCTAATATCTTATAAAAATTTTGATTCTACAAAAAATGGCAAATGGGACCGAAAAAGTAGAACCACCCATATTTACCAACAAGAACACTGGTGGTAGAGTACTATCCATCAAACTATCCAAGGTAGGGATTCACCACCTTACCTGTTCCTATTGCCACAATAACCGTGTTTGGAATTTTCGTTTGCCAGTTGAAAGTCGAGGGTACCCAGTGGATTTGCCAAATAGGTCTAACACCTCGGTCTATATACCATGACTGTCTCTTACCATCAGGCAAGTAGGACACAAAAATATATATATCAAGTTACAAAAAAATCTATGAATCCTCAATAAAGCCTATGTAACGTAGGTAAGAACCATCTCGACCGCATCACTTTCAAACAAAAAACAAATCAAAATCAGTCCATCCGTTTAAATATTATGATGCTACAAACCGACATACAAACTTATAACACTCCTCGTTTTAAAAATAAGAAGCTTTTGCAAATTTGAAAAACATCAAAATCCAAAAGCGAGAACTCCATGTACGCATTAAGGCGCTGACAGACTTGAGCATTCACTTGTAGCAGAACAGCGAGCATTCGCCGTTTTTATATTTAGCAAACTGAACGCCAAGCCAAGCCAAGCATGGAGCCAAACATTGCTATGAACATTTTCATGAGCATTCTAGTGAATGCCCTAGATGTTCGTTAAAAATATTCTTTACGATGATGTCAGACTTGACGGTCGCGTGTGCTACATACATGTTCAGTGGTAATTCTCATTACGTGAAAAAAAGAAACAGAGCAACAGGGGTGCATAGAGGGACGTCTCAGTGCGGACGACTGAAAAAAAAGGTAAAAAGCTCGAACAAAGCTCGCGAGAATGCTCACCAGAACGCTCTATTGAATGCTCTCTAAAATGTTCTCGTTATTTTTCTGTGATGTAACATTCGCGCAAATGCTCATTACAAGTGAATACTCAAATCTATCAGCACCTTTAAAGGCTAATTGCGTTACCCAATGGATAAAATCTTCTTTGTTTTTCGTCCTCGAATAAACTAATTCGAGCAATACTCATTAAAGCATAAAATTGCAATTAAGGAAACACCACCGAAACCGAGACTAATTACAACATTATAGAGATAATGGAAACCTTTCAAACTGCGGTTGGAGTAATAAAGATTCAATACATTTGGTTTAAAATCTGTGGAAATTGTTGCAGAAGATATCTATCATTAACGATGTGGGTCAATGTTGCAGCAGTTACAATAAACGCTCAAGGATTGGTTACAAAAAATGGCGATGCTTGAGGAAGTTTGGCGTGGCCTTGTCGTGTGCCAGTTCTTCCTATACTTACGTATAGTACTGCTAGTACATATATAACATATAAAACAAAGTCGCGTTCTCTGACCCTATGTCCCTTTGTATGCTTAAATCTTTCAAACTAAGCAACGGATTTTGATGCGATTTTTTTAATAGATAAAGTATTCAAAGAGGAAGGTTTTCATGTATATTTTATACCCGTGCGAAGCCGAAGCGGTATAAATAACTTATAACTAGCGGTATAAATAGAAATTAATATGTTCTTAGCGCATAACTCGAAACCGACTAGACCAGTTAGGTATTTATTTACATATATTCTTTAAAGTTTAATTAATTTTTCCCCGTATAAAGTGCTTTTAGCTGTTAATGTCAGATAATGATAGTTCAAGATTGCTAGTAAAGAATAAATCCTAATCATGTCAACCGTGGCGCTCTTTGGGGGAAGCCTATGTCTAGCAGTGGACGTGCTCCAGCTGATGATGATGATGTCAATACTCTTTTCTAAATAACAGAAACTTTGAGAGTAGGTAGAGAGTATCCAATGTCAAATGTCACGATCCTTGTAGACCCGCCCGACTTCCTCTACATTCATTACTCTTTTAACACAAACACGCCGGTTTCGGAGACTCTTCAATCAAACCAAGGGGATGTGTCGCCGACTACCCGTGCACATGCTTAACAATCTAAATACATAGACTACACAGCACCTATCAGGACCCGACTAAACCATAATCCGACAAAATGGCCGAAGCTCCTTACGTACAACTCTACCAAATGCACACATGCTTTTGCAATCTAAATACATAGACTGCACAGCACATACCAGCCTATCCCATAATCTGACTAAATTGCCCAAGGATCCTTTAATACAACTACCAAACGCTCTTTTGAGATAAGACCACAGCAACCCACTACCGCTATTCGCAAAGAATAATTCTTATCCTAGCTTTTGGAACAATAAGTGTAATCAAATGTCAAGGATTTCTTCGTACTTCAAGGAAGTTTAAAACAGCCTTGTCGTGTGCTACTTCTTCCTACATCACTGATTCATATAAGCACAAGGAACGAAATACAATATGTTACTAATAAACACTAAACAAAAAATCTAAAACGTATTCTCTGTTCCTGGTATAACAAGTATTAATTTTGTCTGTGTTGGTCCGACTTTGCTGAGTGTAATAGACCATTAGCCTTTCTGCCAGGAAACTCGTAAAAGGCGAGCACTGGTTAAAGTATACTTCATCACCAACAAGACAATAGGTGGTAGTGCTCTGTGCAGCAACTCGCCCGCGTAGCGCTCCACCACCCTACCTATTCCAGCCGCCATGTAGACTCTATCATGTTTCAGCCCGATGGATAGGGTAACCGGTATACTTGCACAATAGGCGTGACACCCCGGCCACAGGGCAGCAACGCACCTATAACATCTATGGTATGTAGGCCATGGTTCTGTTAGCATAAAAAGAGCCGTGTGTTTGTTCGCTGACCTCATACTTAAAAAAATACTGTAAAACATAATATGCAACTCCTGACGGTAATAGACAACCAACCGTATCCTTCGAACATCACAGGTATTGTACACGGGTATTTCGCTATCCTGCGACCGTAGTGTCAGACCTGTTAGCTATAATTGTGCAATTCTTCTGGGTACCTTAGGTACCCTCCGGAACGGAACACGACAACGCTAAACAAATTCTTTTTTTTTGGAAATTGAAAAAGTATTATCTGTTCCGGACCAAAAAGTCAAACCTAGCACCGAACGACTAGACTATGAGACCATATTAGATTATATTATGATTATTTGTTAATTGAGATATTAATATTTATATACTTATATACTATGTTATAATTTATAACGTTACATTGTTACAAAATACATAACTCAAACAACAAACAAACGCTAATATATTCTAACTGTATAATTTAATTTACTTTATATTTTTAAACAATTAGTTTCATGATTGAACAAAAATGTATTTGATTTTAAGTTTTGCCTTTTAGGTATTCCAGGCAGTCAGGGGAAAAAAGGACTTAGTCAGCACAAAAAAAGGAACAGATTATGTTTTACAAAAACTAGGCGATATTAAACATTTTCCTTCTTCTGTAAACTGTTCCTTGACCAATATCTACAGCATACAGAATCTATTCAATTATGATCCCTAGTAATGCTTACGTACCTATCGTTTTTTATGTGATAGCATAGGGCTCTCCTATAACAGACAACTGTTGCCTAGACACCATAGATGTAGTGGGTGCGTGGCTGTCATGTGGCCTCGTTGTTGGAATCCTATCACCAAAACACAACAGCCATTACGGCGGCAGGAATAGGTATGGCGGTGAATCCGGACAAGTTGCAGAACCCTACCAGCAGCAGCAGCCTGGTAGGATGGAAAATGGACTATTCTACTCAGGGGACCCTGGCTAAGAAGAGGAAAGCGAAGGATTTGTCAATATAAGAAAATACAAAACATACCTTTCTTTTTCGTGTGCCGACTGCGGATACTGCAGCACTGTCTGCTGATCTTCCATTTCCACGACACATTGTGTTCCCAATTCGAGTTCTGAGAAAGAAAGAAACAATTTAATTACCACAAAACGGGACTATAACAATACATCACCTTTAAAAAATTAAGGTACCTAAAAAATCGCATGCTCAACAATGGAATCAGTTGTTTTATTAATATTATTAATATAAATCTTCCTCTGCAATCACTTTATCAGAAAAAAAAACGGATCAAAATCCATTGCGTATTTTTAAAGATTTAAGGATACAAAGGGATAGGGACAGAGAAAGCGACTTTGTTTTATACTATGTAGTGATTACCTTATGCCGACAAATTGAAAATATCTGCACATGCTGGGTAGGAACAGGTATACCGAGACAACTGGTATTTAATATTTATATCTTCACGCCAAGTCAAAGAGAATGAAAGTATCAAATGCGAAGTGTCACTATCCATTTGCCTATCTTCCTTCACGTTCATTACTCTTTTACCAGAAACTTCATCTACCTCATTCAGAACTGGACACTATGGCGATGCTAACCATTTCCTATAACCGATTATTCTTTAATATATTATTTCCAAAGGTTTTTGAAACGCAAGTAATCGATAAAATCCAAACAGAATAAATAAACAAGATAAAAAATACCGGTTACCGGCAATAGCATTTGGAAAGGAATATTTAATGGAGTTACCATAATGTCCACAACGAAAAGTGGAATATCAAATTATAGCCACTCGTGCAGCTATTGTAGCTGATCATCTAAATTTGATCTTATCAGTTGAAGCGGATCCTCGGATAATTCGGTTTTTCCTCCGAGGAGAAGCTAAGGTCACGACTACGGGCCATTACCGCATAAAGAAATTAATTTATTTTAATTTCACTCTTGACATTTCTACATTTTTTTATTTTTGTAGTAAAGAAGAATAGTTATATTAATAGAAAATATTTTAGTTTTAAGTAAACATCGTATAAGTTAAGATTGAATTGAGAATGACGAGTTAAGCTTGTTTTTGTAGTATTTTTTTTGCACACTCACTTACGACCAATAATCTCTTATCTTAGGTTATTAATATTGGCCAATTCCTATCTTCTTTTATTCTACATTTTTTTATTTTTGTAGTAAAGAAGAATAGTTATGTTAATAGAAAATATTTTAGTTTTAAGTGAACATCGTATAAGTTAAGATTGAATTGAGAATGACGAGTTAAGCTTGTTTTTGTAGTAATTTTTTTGCACACTCACTTACGACCAATAATCTCTTATCTTAGGTTATTAATATTGGCCAATTCCTATCTTCTTTTAGTGACAGTAATAGAGACAAAACACTTTTGGTGCAGTCAGATTAGATATTTCCGATATTTCTACAGACGTGTAGCAATCCTCAGAAACTTAATGATGTTGGTGAAAAAATGTAGGGATGATTAATCCCAACACGTCAAAATGTTACATGTCTAAAATTTTCCGTATCCATTCTTATTTTAAAAAGACAGCCTGCATGTCATGTACGGCAGCATCACCAAGTGTTTTTTATAAATGTAATAAAAAAAAAAAATTCACGCCCATATCTCCGAAGAGGTAGACAGAGCCACAACCAGGGCACTCACGACTAGCCAATGACATTAAGTCCCACAATGTGATAGGTGACAAGCCTATTGCCAACCGGGCACATTTCCAATCCTTTTTGTTGCCCGACCCGTGTTTCAAACCCGAGACTTCAAGCAAGTTCAAGTCCAACACCTGAACTGCTAGACCACAGAGGCGATTATTGGTGTATCTTAGAAAATAATAAACTGCAATAATAAAACTGCAAAAAAATCAATTTCTTTTATTAAATTACCACTTCGCAACTTCACTTTTTTTTACGAAAGATAAAGCAGCTAATGATTTCGAGATAGTACCACATTAATTTTATCAACATCCCACTAGTAGTTTTAAGTTATAAGTAACAATGCATACATTGGTTGGTGGTTTCTGAGTTATACTTACCCTTTAATCTATGTTGACGATATCATTAATTATGATAAAATTCCTGGCCTTTTTGGAATCATGACGTCTTTCCAAAAAAAGAACAATTATTGACCGAGTAATTGCGTAACAAACTTACAAAAAAACATCCGGTCGAAATGATAATCTCCTCTTTTTAACTTTGGTTAAAAACAAATAAGATTCCATGGTTGTGTTAGATTAAGAGACAACCATCACCTAGAGACACCATTTGCACATGTGTGTAATGTTACTATGTAATATGTCTTATCTTGACGTGTGTAGGTCTGCCAACCGTTCCCTCCAGCACGAAACAAGACAATAGTGGCCATTGATTTTTTACGGCGTCAGGAATAGAGAAGACAGGAGTACCCATATCACAGGCTGCTGCAAGGTATTCTAGAACCTTGATGTAATTTATTTAGAAACACTTGTACTTTCCACAATATATTTTATTATTTTTTATTTTTATAATTTACAACAACTATAGTTGTTATATAGCCCTGATGATGCTTGTATAGCGAAACCGGTTGGCTAAACTATAAAAATAAAAAATAATAAAATATATTGTGGAAAGTACAAGTGTTTCTAAATAAATTACATCAAGAATGGAATTCCACCAAGCTCCGACGATAAGAAGTATAGAATCTATTCTAGAACCCTATCAAAACTCATTCACTCATTCTTATTACCTCGTAAAAAATTAACACGTAGATCCGCTGAAAAAATTTGAACTCAGTATTCAAAACCACACAAAACAACTTCAATTCAAATATTATGTCATCTAACGGCCAATATTAATGATCAATCCTAATCCAAAACTCGCTGTCCAAGATTGATATTTTGATCCATTTTTATGTTATCGCTTGCCAATAACATATCTGTGGACTGGATTAATATGGCAATTAGGTGCGGGATAGGCCGGCGGATACGCAGCTATCTAGATTGCTTGAAATCCATTAGATTGAGATACATTATTAACATTGGCCGTAAGTAAACTTGTTTATACGTAAATATACGTTTCTTACTACTTAAAAAGCGTTCAACCGATTACCATAACATGGGCCACTTTAGAAGCAGGTATACTCTATCTACAAAAGAATTAACACGTTTTGTTCAGTTTTTATAGTTTTGTAAGTTATCGTACGAGTAGGTAAAAAAACTAGTAAAAAACATATTAAAATCGGATGTATATGACTTCTAGAGATTTGTTGCAAAGATATTTTTGTTAATTATTTTAAAAAATTACAGCAGTTACCTGGCAACCGATCTAATCAATCAATATTTTTATTGCTCCAAATATGGTACATTGGTTCTTACAATTTTAACATAGCAGTCTCGCATATTTGACCATTATTATGGCATGCAATTTAACATAATATTAATGGTAACTGTATGATGAGTCACATTAACATTAAATAATAAATTAATTTAAAATTTCAAGTAATATTTTAATTTAAAGATTCACAATAATTCATTAAGATAGTAATACCCACTTCAAATTAATTTGATAATTTTGTAGTCATTAAACATCAATAAATAATTATTTGTGGTACCTATATTAAAATTCGGTAACCAAGTCAAAATAACAAAATCTCTTATCTTAAAAAGAAAAAAAGATAGGTTATTAACTTAAAGCCGTGCGACATACGCAGTCTGATGAATTTTTTTTTGCGCCGGCTGAAAATAGAAGTCATTACAGCACGACAAATAAAAAAAGAAATACTCTTAACAAACACAAATGTATTTTTTTGTTAAATACGTCAGAGATACGTCTGCTTTTTCTCATCATTTATTGCACAGAAAACATAATACGGAAACATATTTTCCGTCACCAGCCCCGAATAAAAACCATCCAGTTGAGCACTGAAAGCGTTTAGTACATCAAATATTTACACATTGTCGCCCGAGGTGCGCAGAGATAGTCGTACATTTCAAATCACTGGCACGCGTTGAACGGGCCGGAAGTTGGTGCTAGTTGCCCTCCCAGTAGCCAGCGTTTTTTAAACACCAAAATGAAAAATGTAAAATTAGTGTTTTTCCATGTCACAGGAAGGCAAACATGCAGACGGACTTTATGATGACAAGACAGACATATACATCGCTTATAGACATAAACAGTCTTACTGCATAACAAATTTTAAACACTCGTTAAACACATATACAACACGATGTCACGTCATCCACGTGTAGCATGTTATTGATTGGATGTCAACTTTTGACAGTGTTTAATTCAACAGGCGTCTAATTATTCGTGTTAAGGGGAAAAGATTTTGATGAGGCATTGCCAATCTGAGGCTGAGATTTTAGGAGTTCAAGTAACTTTATTGTCTACTTGGCTCACCAAAATAGAACATGACAATGACAAATACTGAAGAAACAAGTAAAGTTGAGAACGTTTGTACCAATTTTAAACAAAAAGGAAGCCCGCTTAATTTCTTTCGCCGCATCTTCTTAGCGTGAGGACGCGATTTCGATGCGGTGGTAGTTAAATTTGTACGAACACGCAAAAAACTTGTACAGTCCACGTAAAGTATCAAACTTTATCACACAAATGCCTGTCAATGTCGGGATCAATTATTTAAGATGCATGCTATTTTTTCATGAAATAAAAAAAGAGACGCAACGTTTTAGATTTGCCAAATTATTCAGGACATAAATTTTACCCCGTGTTTTCAAGGTCCTCAGTGTAGAACAGACCGTTTACCACCCTACCAGGTAGCTTTTAGCCAAGTATTAGTAGTAGCCAATACTAGTGTTCTGCGGCAACTTACTTGAGAAGGGATCTACCGCTTTACATATTCCTGCTGCCACAATCAAAGTGTCATCTTCTGGCTATATACCCTACCCAACCATTGGGAGGGTGGGGGTAGCCAAAATAGACCTAACATCTTGGCCGGATCAGGTCAAAAAATTCTTCAAAATCCGTTGCGTAGGTACTTTTAAAGATCTACTCATACACAGGGACAGACAGTAAAAACTGAAGATTTTAAACTTAACTATGCAACTAGACCGAAATATCGACAAATAAAATAAAAGAAGATCGTGAGTATCCCGTATAAATAATTAAAAATGTTAAAAAATTACTTCGTTTTATACAATGTAGTGACATAGTAAAAACATCTATTTTATCAAATATTTACGCATTGTCACCCCAAGTGAACAGGGATGCTCGTAGATCTCAAATTACCGACATGTGGCGAGCGGACCGGAAGTTAATCTTAATTACCGACTGTGCGTTGCCAGTTTTATTCTCTTCTCGGTATTAGATCCTAATTGCTTTCGTACCGTAGGACTTTGTGGGATTGCTTACTTAATCTCGGCACGGGATCAGTGCAGGGTTCCGGATTATCTATTACTAAGTTGTAAAACTATTTTCGTCACAACACAGGATATAACGCGAGATAAAACTATTATTTGAAATAAAACTACAGACTCGTAAGATAGAAAACTGACTTAAATATAATAAATAAAAAAATATTAAATAGCACATAAAATTTAGTAGCGTATTTATATTTACATCAGGTTTATTTATTTCATTTAGTACTTTCCTTTTACAGGTTGGCTGGAAGCAATTTCTTTCATAAGAGTTAACCTCGCCTTTTGTACTTTGTTTTTTTTTACTTTTAAGTATATTTTGTAATATCAGAGTATAAAGAGTTAAGAGAAAATAAAGAGTTAGTAATAATACTAATAGTAAGGTATGTTAAACATAAAATGTCTAGAAGTGTAACTAGTGTATCGACAACCCACATTTAAAGTGAAACGCTAACAGTTTTAACACGTTTACTAGGTATATGTATACACTACTATGATGTCCACAATTTCACACAATGTTTTAATTCTTTCGCTTGTATGTATAAACACGGACTAAACTACTCCAATATTTAAGGTGACATTTTAGTCAGTATTAGAGTGTGGCAACGACAACAATGTCAACTAGGTATATTATTATCAGAAGAGCCGCGTAGTGGTTTACTGCTTTTTTACCATAAAATACATCATACAACGTGGAAATTATTTATTAACTACACTTGTACAATGTAATAAGACAGCCCGAGTATCGGGAATAGGATGTAGTTAGCCTATATGGTATGGTAAATGCTAAATTTCATCAAAATCGGTTTAGAAGAATAACCTGAAAAATAAATAGACGACTTTCGCATTATTATGCTAGTATTAGTATCGAACAGTGCAGTTTATCGAACACAGAAAAACATACAAGACCAATTAAGAATGTTCTTCTTTTGAAGTCGGTTAAGAAATCCGCAATGGCATCGAAACTAGGTATTTCAGGTTGGGTTTTATTACTCACATGAATTATTACAGTTATAAAAAGAATTAACCGTGGTTTAATGGTAGAAACCTTGAAAACTATCAACATGACTAAAATACGCGGTCAAAATAGGTTGGAATTTTAAAGCAGTTTGTTACAAAACACGAAAGAATTAGGCCACCATACAAAAAACCGTTTCCTTAGTTTATTTTTATTTAAATACATACATATATTCATATATATGCATATATGTAATATATTTGTGACCGCCTCGTTGGTCGAGTGGCTAGCGTACACGCTTAACTACATCGACCAATCGCGAGGCTCGGGTTCGATTCCCGACGGGGGCAAGTATTTGTACATGAACATTTAGATGCCTGCATTTCCGGGTCTGGGTGTTTATTAAATTTGATCTGGTATATACCTAGTCTTGCCATAAATATTGTAATAAAGAAAAAAAATATTTTTTTAACTGCAAATAACATATATTACTTTTACAGTGTGTTAGTTTAATACATAA